>CAUYTI010133747.1:0-31335 GCA_963575145.1 Galago senegalensis
GGCGCCCGCCACAACGCCCGGCTATTTTTTGGTTGCAGCCGTCATTGTTGTTTGGCGGGTCCGGGCTGGGGATTCGAACCCGCCACCTTAGGTGTACGTGGCTGGCGCCTTAGCCGGTTGAGCTATAGGCGCTGAGCCTAGGTCATAGTCTTTAGAAAAAAACAACTATAAATAAAATCAATTTAAAACATAAAGTACTTTCTAATCCAGAGATTGCTAATTCTGCTTCTAGTTACAGGGCTATCCCTGGCAAAAGTAACCTTGAAGAAATCTGGCCAAATTCCTTTCTTAGTTTTTAAGAAAGAACACTTATAGGTAAAGTAATTTGAGATCAATTTTTGATTCCAAAACTTACCAGCTAAGTAAGCTTCGGAAAGTTCATTAGCTATTCTAGGACTCAGTTTTTCCACCTGTAAAGTGGGGACAGTCATAACTATCTTAAATGTATCTCTGTAAAGTGATAGATAGTATAGGTTCCTTATACAAAACAAGAGACTTGTCTGTTACAGGTCTTATTCATTTTTTGACACAATAAAGCTGATGAATTATCATGAGAATTAAGCATATTTATACATGAATCATCACATAAAGACATACTGTTATCTTAAATTGCACCTACACCATGACTTCCACATTCAATTACTCTTTTTGCAGAACGACAAACAGTGACTTTCTTTCCTGAGACGTGCTAGAGAGAGAGAGAGAGAGAGAGACACGTTACAATCATAGACAAAGGTACTAGGGTAGTGACTCCTAAGGAGCAAAAAAGACCCAGACACAGAAACCACTGGGCAGAGCAATGGAAGATGCGATATTCAGTGCAGCTTGTGATGTTGGTGCCCTGCCCAGACACCTGAGGATCCCTCTTAGGGTTGTTGCTGGCGCTAACCGCTTCTCCCTGCAACCTTCTCCAAAGGATTGCCCCTAGGCACTTGTGTGCTGGAGCTCCCCAGTGTACTCAGCTCCTCAGCTGAGGCTGAGGGGCATCTGAAGCCACCTCCTGGTTAAATTTCTTTCTCTTCTCTAGGTTCCTTTCCTCATCCCCTTAAAAGTCTTCCCTGAGAGGATTCCCTTATAAATCACTTCTGTCAGAATCTCAGGCTCTGCTTCCAGGGAATTTGACCTATGATATTCCATCGTTTTGCTCCTTTCCAAACTACAAAGTTGAAAAATTTTGCATGGTTTGAGAATTAAGTTTAGAAGGTCACAAGCACATTAAACAACATAATCAGTAAACACACAAAAACTAGAACAGGGCAGACTAGAAGAGACAAGGTAGCATGCATTGTACCTAATAAAGCATACCTATGTCATGTCCATGTGTGTTTTGAGTTGTGATATAAAATATGTCACTGTAGGCCACAGCCAAAGGGTTTTGAAAGCCCCTGTTCCAGCGTTTGTTGGCTTTCTGATCCAGTGTATTACTCCATTAGATCATGCTCTAGGAGGGTAAAATAATTCAATATAGTTCATCATCCTCATATATAGACTTTTAGTTTAATGAAAAGTTCTTTCCTTGAAGAATAAATTTTTTTTATCTCTTTGATTTATTTTTATTTTTATTTTTTGAGACAGAGTCCCATCCTATGCCCTGAGCAGAGTGCAATGGCATCATAGTTCACTGCAACCTCAGACTCAGGCTGTGGACATCCGCTGCCTCAGCCTCCAGAAGTCACTGGAATTACAGGCACTCACTGAGAGGCCCAGTTGGGTTTTTCCATTTTTTTAGGAATCAGAGTCTCACTCTGGCTCAGGCAAGTCTGGAACTCCTGAGCTCAAGCAATTCTCCCTTCTCAGCCTCCCACAGTGCTGAGATTACAGGCGTGAGCCACTGCACCCGGTGAAGAAGAGAATTTTAAGAAAAATTTTAGCAGTGCTTTTAAACTTTAGAAAGCTACAGCCGATATTTAGTTGTTTTTATCATTATCATTATTTATCATTCTATGCTTCCATTTACTTCCGTTTCAGCATCTCTGAGTAACACTAACAGATCTATCTAAAATTCTTCATATTCTTAACAAAGGTACTTCTATATAAAAACCTCCATATGAGGCTGGGCACAGTGGCTAACGCCTGTAATCCCAGCACTCTGGGAGGCCGTGCAGGGTGGATTGCCCGAGCTCACAGGTTTGAGACAAGCCTGAGCAAGAGTGAGACCCCGTCTCTAAAAACAGCTGGATGTCGTGGCGGGCACGTACAGTCCTAAGTACTCAGGAGGCTGAGGCAAGAGAATCGCTTGAGTCCAAGAGTTAGAGGTTGCTGTGAGCTATGATGCCACAACAGTCTACCCACAAAGTGAGACTTCTTTCTCAAAAAAAAAAAAAAACAAAAAAACCCTCCATATGAAATAAGATTATGGTTTCCCATTATACATTTTTATAATACTCATCACTAAAGAGAATTTACTATGTATCAGGCAATGTTTTAAGAACTTTTTCCATACATCTGATCATTTATCCCCTTAGTGACCCTATAAGGTGAATGGAAGTATTTTCCTATTTTTTCAGATGAGGAACAAAGGAGTTTAAGCAACTTAGCTGAGTTCAAGCAACTAGAAAGTAGTTAGAACTAGAATTCAAACTTAAGTACCCTTTCTCCAGAATCAGCAGACTTAACCACTTGGCTGAACCACCTGTAAAAATTATTTTTCTCAAAGTGGCTTTTATTTCACCATGTAATGCAAACCTGTACAAGAGCAAGTACTGAAAAGGAGTCTTATGTAAGAAATACACAAATTCCAGCAAGTGAGAGCGGTTGTGGCCCCTAGTTATAGTTACATGGGTGTTTGGTTTAAATTACTGTATTAAACTGGACAGGAATGCATTGTGCAGTTACCTGTGTTATAGTCACAAAAAATAAGGAAAAAAGTTATGCTAGCTATTCCTTTATCAGCTAGAATTGTAGAATTTCCAGTTTTAATTTGGCCTCCTAATGTTTTGGCTTTAGTTTTGTTTTTGTTTTTGTTTTTTTTTTTTGATAAGGGAATTTATTCCTAAAATAGTTCTCTTAAAATCACATCAAATCATATGCCAGCTCAGTTGTATTAATTTATTTATTGAGACAGAGTCTCAAGCTGTCGCCCTGGTAGGAGTGCTCTGCTGTCATAGCTCATAGCAATCTGTAACTCTTGAGCTCAAGTGATCCTCTTGCCTCAGTTTTTCTATTTTTAGTAGAGATGGGGGGGGGTCTCACTCTTGCCTAGGCTGGTCTCGAACTCAGGAGCTCAAGCAATCCACCTGCCTCGGCCTCCCAGAGTGCTAGGATTATAGGCATGAGCCATCACACCTGGCCAAGTCAGTTGTATTTAAATGGCCAAAATCAGAGAATAGATACTTGCACTTGAGAATTTATTAAGAGTAACTGACTTGCATTTCACATGATTAGTTCTTGCCAAATCACACATACAGCCATAAATTGTAAATTTCCTAGAAAAACTCAGCACAGAACTGTCTTGTACCAGCAGAAGAGAGGGACCTGTCACAACCCGGTGCAAGGAGGGAGAGTTGACCTGAGTGGAAAGGTAGGACATGAAGAGGGACACACACAAGAACAAAACACACACGAGATGAGAGATAGGATGGGGTCCAGAGGACTGACGCAGCTGACGTTTGAAACGTGGAAACAGCTTTATTTGTGACAAGGTTGCATAAATCTTAACACATGTAGAGATCAACCTTCAAGAGGAAGAACTGTGTGCTAGCCGACAACAAGGAAAGTCTGCCCGGGCTAAGTGACTTCTGGCAGGTGGAAAGAATGTTGTGGAGGGAGGAGAAGTGGGTGGGGGTCGCTCCTTGAGCATTTCCCAGGCTGTGGGGGCCCTGCTGCCCGCCCACAGCCCACTCTCTGCACAAAACTGAATAGTGCTCACCATTCGACTTGTTCACTCACATTTTCCAGCTCCCCTGTAGCTAAGTGCTGTCACATGGCAGATTCTGGCCAATGAAAGGTGGGGAAAAATGACAAGGGGATTTCTGGACTGAGAGAGTAGAGAACCTGTGTGTGCATCTATTCTCTTTCTCTGCAGAGGGCACAAAGAAAACTATAAGTTATCTGCTATAACCATGAGATTATGTGCCTCCGTCAACCGAGGTTGTCTGAGTGTCTACCTGTATGGAATCCTTATAATGGGCATGTAACATGAGTGAGAAATACATTTTTGTTGTTTGAAGCCCCTGGAATATTAGGGCTAACTGTTACCTCAGCACAACCTAGACTATCCTGACTAATGTGGTATTAAATTCCTAGTGAATATGTACTGGGACTTAGGAAATCTTTTACTGTATAATCCTTCTTCTCTAGGTAGTTCCAGGTGTTCGTGAAGATAATTTGTCCAAACAAAATGAAACAAGCATCCTGCCTTCTTCTAATTTCACACTCAAGGGCCCTCTGGAAGAAAGTGCTGAGAATTCTAACGTCATTGGCTACTTAATGGCCAAAGCTCTACTTCATATTAAGAAGCATTTTAAAAGCTGGTAAGCAAAGTGCCTGATTAGGAGTGCTTTGTGGACAGTAATAGATGATTTCCTAAAAGGAAAAAACAAAACTAGTGGGCGGCTCCTGTAGCTCAGTGGGTAGGGCACCGGCCCCATATTCCCAGGGTGGTGGGTCCAAATCTGACCCTGGCCAAACTGCAACAAAACAATAGCCAGGCATTGTGGCGGGTACCTGTAGTCCCAGCTACTCGGGAGGCAGAGGCAGGAGAATTGCCTAAGCCCAGGAGTTGGAGGTTGCTGTGAACTGTGACGACACAGCACTCTACCAGGGGTGACAAAGTAAGACTCTCTGTCTCTACAAAAAACAAAACAAAACAAAACTAGTTTTTATAACCTAGGAAGTATGTTCAACCTCATTAATAATTAAAGACATGAAAACAAACAAGGTATCATTTTCTGATTTGCAAACTAAAAAGTCTCCACAATGTCCTGAGAGAAGTGCAATGAAATAGGGATTCTTAATTTTTAATTAAAATCATAATAGTATACATTAATGGGCCATAATGTGTGATTTGATATATAATGTGGAATACTTAAATATTTAAGTGATTAACATAGCCATCACCTCACTTATTTTTTGTGGTAAGACATTTAAAATGTACTCTTAGTTATTTTGAAATATATCTTGGCATGGTGCACATTAAGTGAGATCCCACCAAATGCCCTCCATCCTTCCATCCATTTCCCTCCCCTCTTCCCCTCCCCTAATAACCCCTCCCCCTGCCAGACTATATGTGTGTTTTCTCATTTGTATGAGTGTGTAAGTGTTTACAGACTGGTTTCATAATACTATTCTGTCGCGACCCGTTGGGCACCTGTGGCCCTGGTCTTGGTTAGCGCAGGAAGGAACCAGGCGAGAAACGGATTAGAAGTACAAGCTTGTGGAAGGCGGGCTAGCCCTTACTTTCCGGGTAGCCCTGAGCAACCTCCGCACCAGCCTTTTATTGAGCCAGAACACCACAGGTGAGGGGAGTAATTAACAATGACTACGTGCTGAGGGCACGGGCTCCTCCCACAAGGAACCCCTGTGGAGGAATGGCCCGAGGTCCAGCCTCAGCTGCAGATCATCTGGCTCAGATGTTGGTGTCTCCTACACTATTCAGCCATAAAAAAAGATGGAGACTTTATATCTTTTATGTTTGCCTGGGTGGACTTGGAACACATTCTTCTTAGTAAAGTATCTCAAGACTGGGAGAAAAAGTATCTAATGTGCTCAATACTGTTATGAAATTGGAATTCTTTCTTTATTTCTTTTTCTTAGACATGTGGATGTTAGGTTTCCACTTTTGCCTTCACAGAATTAAAAACGCTAAATTTAATGACAATAACAATGTTTAACATAAGGACTGAGAACAAAAACCTCATAAAGAACGAATGAAGATAAATACATTCAGAAAACAAATCAGACGATTGCTGCAACCAAATATTAAGCAATAAGAATAGTAATAATGCAAAGAAAGTAACATTCACATTGTCAGATGGAAGTATGTCCATTATAGAATACTTTGATTGGTTAACTTCTTATTATTATTTTGTTTTTTCCAAAGTCTAAAAAAAAAAGACAACTAATATTTATAAATAAAAGTAAAAGATAAGTAGGAATTCTTCTGTTACTGTATCACTGGCAACATGAACTAGTTTTGCCCTTTCTTTTTTTTTTTTTTTTGTTGTTGCACTTTGGCCAGGGCTGGGTTTGAACTCACCACCCTTGGTATATGGGGCTGACACCCTACTCACTGAGCTACAGGCACCACCCGTTTTGCCCTTTCAAAAGTGATTTGATTATGCATATGAACAGCCATATGTAGAAAGTTAATGACCACCCCCCAACTTCTAGAGCCTGCTCAAACAGCCTATATCTTTATGATATAGTAATTTCACTTCTGGAATCAACCTAAGGAATAAATCTAAATTGATTAAAAGTTCCCTCTCCAAGATCTATATTTGCAAAATTATTTAAAATAGTAAAAATATAAAAAAAACTTAATGTTTAGAAACAAGAGCCATAACCAGTAGATTATGGCTAAGTGCATTCAGTACATTCAACAAACCCATTAATAACATTTATAAAATTTAAATAATAACTTGCAAACTAGGCAAAGTCCTTGCTAAACAAGGACTTTATTATACACCCGTCTGTGAGATAATATTGTTATCATAGTTTTATAGAAAAGGAACCTGAGGTTCAGGATCCAAGGTCAAATGAACTACTTAAGTGGGAGGTACAGCCAGAATGTGAACTAATTTTTTCCTACTTGTAATCATCACACTGAACCGCTTCCTGTTGTGATATCAAAAAAGCAAGATAAAAAAATAGTGGTAACGTGTATGACCAATCTTAAAGAATAATTAAATTTTAATTCTAAGTTGTCATTTGTAAGGAGTCTTGTTGGTAGGTCACCATGAATGTGTAATAAGCTAGATATTACTGGATGTTCTACCTCTCCCTTTACCTCTGAATTTTGAGGCCCTTTACTTCTAGTTATGTCAGTCAAGTAACAGATATCTTTTTAGCCTCTACTAAGTTAAGGCACAAGACTCAGGTACTGTGGAGGAGAAAATGAGAAATTGGACAAAATCATGTCCCAAAGGAGCTTCCTCCCCAGCAGGGGGCACAAGACAGACAGACACACACTTAAGTGTAATCCAAGGCAGGATGTAGTATTTAGTGAGTGCACAAGAGCAGGCTCTAGGAGGTGGGGGGGGGGTCATTTACTTTCTCATAGGGGAGAAATTTCTGAGCTGGATATACTGCACTTCTTTCTAGGATGGATGACGTGTCCTCTCTGACCCTGAGAACAGAAATTTCTGAGTCGGATATACTGCATCTCACCCATTTTCTATTTCCTCCTATCCTTTCCTCTTCTCCTTTCCTCTTTCCCTTTCCTTCTCCCTCATTCTCTTTTCCCTTCTTTTCCTAAAAATACATCAATTAATTAAAAACATATATATGTAACTATATATATACACACACACAAATCACATTGTGGAGGTGGGAGAGAGAAAAGTGTTCAAAAAAGGGTGGGGGAGGGAAGCCAGGCACAGTGGCTCACAGTATAATCCTAGCACTCTGGGAGGTGAGGTGGGTGGATTGCCCGAGCTTAGAAGTTTGAGACTAGCCTGAGCCAGAGCAAGACCTTATGTCTAAAATAGCCAACCATTATGGTGGGAGCCTGTAGTCCCAGCTACTTGGGAGGCTAAGGCAAGAGAATTGCTTGAGCCCAAGAGTTTGAGATTGCTGTGAGCTGTGACACCACGGCACTCTACCAAGGGTGACAAAGTGAGACTCTATCTCAAAAAATAAAAAGGAAAGAAAAGAAAAGAAAAAAGAAAGGTGGGAGGAAGTGTGAGCAAATAGGGCAAGAAAAAGTCAGTGTGTCTCAGTCTCCAACTGGCTCCTGCCCTGTATGGGGCCTTTGAGCTTGGAATACTGTCCAGCTCATCAAATCAAAGGTGAAGCTGGGCAACCTTGCCTGACCAGGGCAGGAACCAGGTAGCTCAGGAGTCTGGGAAGTGGGAACCCATGCACAGCTCCTCAGAGCACAGTGGTCAGCTGCAGCTTACAGAGCACAGTGGTCAGCTGCAGCTTACAGGTTGTTTTCAGTCTTGAGGTCACTGCTCAAGATCTGATTGGCAGGAGAAATCTGGCTCAGCTGGGTCATGTTTGTCTACCTCTAGACCAGGGGAAAGGGGCCTTATGGTTGGCAGTCCCAGTGTACTACCTCTGTGTCTTGGTAACTAAGTCATCAGATGACTCATCTCAAATTGTTACCTGTGTCCTCTCTGACCCTTACACCAGGCTGGTGCCCCCTCTCATACATACTCATAACAGCATGCAGCGCTCGCCTCTTCCAAGTTTTCCTTTGCCATGTGGCTCTTCCATGAATGTACATTTTCGCCGCTGGACCACCCACTCCCTGAAGGTGGCGATATTTGAGGCTTTTTGCTCTTTACTTAATCCCAGAGGCCTAGGACCATGCCTGGCACAGAGCACAGCCTCAATATCTGTTGAATAAAATTAGTACTGCCAAGTGCGGATGAACAGAATGCAACAAGAAAGACAGCGGGTGGGGATGGAAAGCCAGGCTGGAGAGGTCGAGAGGACTTTGAACGCCAGGTGGTGGAGTCTGAACTTTACTCACAGAGACAGACTCTGTGAGACACAATCGGTTTTTGAGAAAGGAAACAAAGTGCTGGTGCTCGTGTGGGGACTGACTATGCGTTTGTACCCAAATCAAGATACCAATAAAGTCACCTCTTCACAGATGTTGGAATGATACGGTGCAGGGACACTGGGACATAAGGTACTGGGTAATTGAGAGTTTGAGCAAATTATTTACCAATAGGGCGAAGTGATCTTTCACAAAGGCAATGCTAATTTTTTTCTTTTTAAATTAGTTTTTAAATTCTAAAAGTAACAAAATTACAATCTCTAAAAATTTAGAAGACAAAAATGATTCACAATCCCGCCGTTGTCACAAAACCATTTCTATCATTTTACTGTTTTCCTTATTCCGATTTTCAGCTTAGTTTCTTAGATTGGATTCCGAGAAATAGAATTACTTGCCTAAAGGTTATTAACATTTTATTGTTCTTCATATATATATAGCCAAACTTAACAATAGCAATGTCTGAAGTGTGAGTTTCTCATGCTAACTAGCATTTCAATTTCTAAAGATCTTCAATAATGAAAAAAAAATTTTTTTTTGAGACAGAGTCTTGCTCTGTTGCCCTGGGTAGAGTGCCATGGAGTAATCATAGCTCACAGCAACCTCAAACTCCTGGACTCAAGCAATTCTCCTGCCTCAGCCTCCCAAATAGTTGGGACTACAGGGGCCCACTACCATGCCCAGATAGTTTTTATATTTTTAATAGAGACAGGGGTCTCACTCTTGCTCAGGCTGGTCTTGAACTCCTGAGCTGAAGGGATCCACCCGCCTCGGCCTCCCAGAGTATGAGGATTACAGGCATGAGCCACTGAGGCTGGCCAATAACGAAAATTTTGAATCATTGTTATAATTTTATGTTTTTTATTACTCATGAGAATAAACATTTTTCTGAGTTTGCTTACTAACTGAATTTCTTTTTCATATTTATCCTATTCAATATAGTGGATAAAATTTTGTCAGTGTTCTGATGAGATGAATTTATCAGGCTTCCAAATCTGACAAAGGTGAACGAGAAAGATACCAAGGGGAAAAAGCCAGGAAAGATGGTAGAAAAGGTTCACCCTGGCATTTTCGATCATGGAAACATTTGTTAGATCCCCTAGCCTAGCAGGTATAACTTGCTAAAACATGAACTCCGGTTTATAGGGTGAAAGGTATTGAAAACCATCCTCTGGAATTCTCATCTAGCAGTCCAGCATCCTAAGTGCCTGGTGTTCCTGACTGGTTTGCAATGTGTTTTATTTCCTCATTCCAAACTTCCCCAGCCACTGCCCTGGGATCAACAGTTACAGGCTGTAACACAGTATTTCGTATGTCCTGAGTATTTAATCAGCTTTTTTTGATGGGTTCTTACCATCATCATCATCATTTTTTTTCTTTTTGAGACAGAGTCTCACTCTGTCACCCTGGGTAGAGCGCTGTGGCATTATAGCTCACAGCAACCTCAAACTCTTGGGCTCAAGTGATCCTTTTGCCTCAGCCTCCTGAGTAGCTGGGATTACAGATGCCTGCTGCAACACCTGGCTACTTTTTAAGAGACGGGTCTTTTTTTTTTTTTGAGACAGAGCCTCAAGCTATCCCCCTGGGTAGAGTGCCGTGGTATTACAGCTCACAGCAACCTCCAACTCCTGAGCTCTAGCGAGTCTCTTGCCTCTGCCTCCCAAGTAGCTGGAACCACAGGCGTCCGCCACAACGCCCGGCTATTTTTTGGTTGCAGCCGTCATTGTTGTTTGGCGGGTCTGGGCTGGGGATTCGAACCCGCCACCTTAGGTGTACATGGCTGGCGCCTTAGCCGGTTGAGCTATAGGCACCGAGCTGGTTTGGCAGTTTCTTATGATACTAAACACACTCTTACCAGGCCAGCCAGCAATTGTGCTTCTTGATATTTATATAAATGGGCTGAAAACTTAGGTCCACACAAAAAAACTTATTCTTGATTGACAAACTTGGAAGTAACCAAGATGTCCCTCAATAGGTGAATGGATAAGTAAACCGTGGTACATTCAGACGACAGAATATTGTTCAGTGATAAAAAGAAATGAGCTATCAAGCCACTGAAATGCATATTACTAAGTGAAAGAAGCCAGTCTGGAAAGGCTATGTCCTGTGTAATTCCCAATATGTGACATCCTGAAAACGTCAAACCCTCGAACAACAAGAAGGAATCTTTATGTAGCTGTGGCCTTTGGGTGATATGATGTGTCCATGAAGATTCAGTGTACCGCTCTGGTGGGGGATGTTGATGGGAGCAGGGGCTGTGCACATGTAGGGGAAGGAGGTATGTGGGAACTCACTTTCTGCTCAACTTTGCTGCAAACTCAAAACTGCTCTAAGAAAATAAAATCTATTAAAAAAAAAAAAGCCCAAACCAAAAAGCTGTTTTCTCCCAGCAAATGTGACCATGACTAAATGTGATCCTGCCAGTGTGTGAATTCGGATGCTTTAAGTGACCTTCTTAGGACCCCTTTCCCAGGAGGTGGGGTCCATCCTTCTACCCCCGAGGTGCCCTGTCCTGGCACACATGGGTGCCTGATGTGGAAGGAAGACTAGGCTCCAGGACTGAGCAGACACTGTCACCCCACAACCCTGTCCAGATCCTCCCCTTCCTGGGACCCTCACTGGGCTCCATTCAGCATGTTTTGGTGACTTTCAGCCCCCTGCCATGTCATTATCACTCACTTGCCTCTCCAGAACCCCTTTTTTTGGCACTATAGGAGGGCGATCTGTGTGGGCCATCAGTGGCCCCTGTGCATCCTGGCCGAAGGTCTGAGGGAGGGAAGAGAGTGAGGGAAGGGATTGGTCGCTCTGGGTCTTTCCTGACACATGGTTGGTTTGGGCTCCACCAAAGACCACAGCTGTCACAGTGGACTTCTCTGTGTGACTTGCCTTCCCTCTACCCTGAACTTGTAGAGGTGGTTATAGATCTCTGCTTTTATAGCCCTGGACACAGCAGCATTCCTTGGGGTGTCCTTATACCTGTCCACACCTTTGTATATAGTGCCTTTGTATAATGTCCCCCCAAAGTTTATGTCCACTCTGAACCTCAGAACAAGATCTTATTTGGAAAGAGTCTTTGCTGATGTAATTAGTTAAGATATTTATTTAAGCTATTTAGTTAAGATATTTATTTTGGGGGGCCCTAAATCCAGTGACTTGTGTCTTTATGAGAAGGCCTTGTGAAGACACACAGGGCCATATGATGATGGAGGCAGAGACTGGAGTGACACAGCCTGGAGGACAAGGAGCTCCAGAAGTGAGGAGAGAGGCAGAGAATGATATTCCCTTGTAGCCTCCAGAAGGAACCACCCCTGCCAGCGCCTTCATTCCGGCTTCTGAACTATGAGTGAAATAAATTTCTGTTGTTTTTAAGCCACTCAGTTTGTGGTGATTATTACAGTGGACCCAGGAAAGGAACATACCCTTTATTACACTTTCTGTCAATTCTGCAAACTTGAGTGGGGACTCTCCATTTCCTGTGGGCACCTGGCTGATGGAGTTCTCAAGCTCCTCTCATCCCCTAGAGGCTTCCCACTGCCCTCAGCCCTGAATACCCACCCTGACCCTGATAACCCTTCTTGCTGGGGTCCATGCTGGCCCTCATATCACTTGCTTCCTGCACTTGTCAACCCACACTTCAGCCAAATGGGGGCTCTTGGCTTCAGACCCTGCTTTGTGTTTTTCCCAGTAACCTTTGCCTGGTTCTTCCACCCAAATCTCACCCTCTCAGCTTTACCTTTTCTCCTCCAGCAGGAAGCTTCTGGACTCTCCAGCCTACAAGGAGGCCATCTTAGCTCTTGGTGTCTCCACACCCCATCCCTGTTGGGGGAGGCACCCCACTGGTAATGCACACTGGCATCCTATGTGTGCTTCCTCCTAGCTAGACTGCAAGCCTCATGAGGACAGGGAGGAGGCCATATTCTTTATTGTAGATCCCGCAGTGTGGGGCACACAGGGATAGTGCAAAGAAAGAGTCCGACATGTTTCTGGAAATGATGCCCTCAATGTACCACCAGGGAGGAAGCAACATCTTCTAGGCTCCAGGAAGAACCCTGTGTCCTGGGCTCAGTGACTTAGCACAGGGGTCTCTGGGGCTTATTGGCACCCTCCCATCTGTGACATCACAGTAGAAACCTTGAACAATATGGTTTCTATTGGGACAGGGTTACAGGGACAGAAACCTTTGACAATATGTACAAAGTTGACTCTCATAGACTCAAAAAGATACAAGAGGTGGGAAAGGAAAAGTGCCCCAATCACGTCTTTCCCCAGTGACTTCTTTCCTCACATTGCACTTCTCAGCCCAGGCTGTGTGCAAGGGTGAGTCAGCCTGGCTCTCCTCCTCAAGGCAGATGTTGGAAAAGAGGATACTGGGGATGTTCTGTGTTCCAGCCTGCAGGACCCAGACATCTCCTTGTCCTTCACCCTCTCTGCCCATCCCTGGGAACTCCTCTGGTTCACTGATACTCCCAGCCAGGAGCTCCTCTTCCTCTGCTCTCAACTTCTCCCTCTCTTTTCTCCTTTTAGAGAAAATGAAAAGCTGCTCTATTGTAGAATCTGTCTCTAAGTCCCCATGGTAGGAGGAAGAAAAATGTCCTTCAGAAAGATGCGGAGTGAGTTTGGTTTGGGGTGAGGAGTAGTAGCCTTTGTCTCTCTTCTTCTGAGTCTTGGCAATTCCCCCCTTTTAAAGAAAGCCCTGTGTCCCAAGGGATGAAGGTGGGAGACCAAGGGGATCCTGGGGTCTCTGCCCTCTCCTTCACCAGGGAACAAGTTCTGGACCACTGTGCTCTGAGCCCTGTCTCTGTGGGTGCAGCCTGAAGACAAATGGGTTGCTGCATCCCTGCCCCTCTGATGACTCTCCCAGCCTCTCGGGTGTGCCCCAACTTGTTGTCAGGGAGGAAGCCACCATCTCCTCCTGTGGTTGCCTTCAAGTGTCAACTCTCCCACAACTCTACCAAGCCCAAGACCGCACCCCAACTGCTGTCTTGGGGCAGGTCAAGGGCCTTCTGCACTGCAGCACCTGTCAATCTAGTGCCCATGGGCCTGGGGCCAAGGGATTTCTTGACCCACTCTCCAAGTCCTTGCCTGAAGACAATGAAGGGAGCCACATCCCTAGCCAAGATGCTATTTCCTCATTGATGACACTTGTCTCATCGTGCTGGTTAGAGTGTCTAATACAATGTTAAATAGAAGTGTTGATATTGGACACTGTGTCTTGTCCTGATTGAAAGGGAGAAAACGTTCAGTGTTTCATCATTTGGTATTTTTTTTTTTTGAGACAGAGCCTCAAGCTATCCCCCTGGGTAGAGTGCCATGGCATCACAGCTCACAGCAACCTCTAACTCCTGGGCTCAAGCAAGTCTCCTGTTTCAGCCTCCCAAGTAGCTGGGACCACAGGCATCTGCCACGATGCCCAGCTATTTTTTGGTTGCAGCCATCATTGTTGTTTGGTGAGCCTGGGCTGGATTCCAACCTGCCACCTTAGGTGTATGTGGCTGGCGCCTTAGCCACTTGAGCCACAGGCGCCGAGCCCATCATTCGGTATTACTATTGCTGTAGGGATGTGCTTGCCTGTGGATAGTCTTTGTCAGATTAAGGAAGTTCCATTTTATCAGGAATGGGGTGCTGAATTCAAATCCTGAATCTGCCACTAATGAGTCATTCTACCTTGGGGGAAATCACATGCCTACTCTGAACTTGTTTCTCTATCTTAAAGTGGGGATTTCCGTCTTAAAGGTTCTTATGAAAGAAAGAATATTTAGGAAGAAAAAAAAAGACTATTTAGGAAGAACACTCAGCTCCTAATAGAGGCTCAGTTAAGTGCCCGGAACTACATTTTATATTTCATCACTGTCCTCCCCAGTATGTGCCCCATGAAGGTTTGCTTTGCCTCTGTTGTTCAGTGCTGTATCCCTAGTGTTCAGAATAGTTCCTGACATATAAAATTGCCTCAGGTAAAAAGTTTTTATTAATCAATGTCAATTTCCTCTTTTCTGGAACGCTACGGTTATGAAGCATGGTTTTAGGGCCCTAAATTTTACTTGACCTTAGACAATCACATTGTTCTCTTGGGTTACTTCCAAAGTTCAGTGCCAACTTTCCTTTTTGACTTTTAAAACATGTCATATATCCCCCTTCTGGATTATTTAAATCGATATCTGAAATCCCTTCTCCCCTAACTCGCCATATGTCAAGAACAGAGCTGGAGCACAGAGTGTCAGCATCCCCCAGCCAGCCTCCCTTCATGCCTTCTCCCTCCCCATTTTGAGCCTCTGGGAGAGAATGAGATGCTATTACCTTAGGGAGTTCCTCCATTTGTGGCTCCAAGGCAGATGTGATGCTTGTAGCCTTGCAAATCTTTCAAGAATCTGCTCTACTTCACCCAGATATCTCCTGAGAGCTTCCAAAAAAACCCAGCTCCAGAGTCAACCCTCTGAGCCCCCAGCAGGTTCTGAAATCAAGGAGGTGAATGAGAAACTTACAGCCTGAGGGATGAAGACTAGGACAGAGATATCTCTGGTCACTCCCTGTGCTACCCACTCACAGTTCATATCAGAAGTTTTAGAACAAACTTTTCTCCTCTCCTGGAATGCCCTCCCTTAGCACCAAATCCTCTATAGCCTCCAGATCAAGGATTCTCAACTGTGGCATCATTGACATTTTAGGCTGGATTGTCTTTGTTTGGGGGGTAACCCTGTACATTGTAGGATGCTTGGTGGCATCTATGACCTCTATACACTACAGGCTAGTAGCCCTACCTTCACCCTTCACCACTCCCCAGGTGTAACAACCAAAAAGGTCTCCAAATATTGACAAATGTTGAAGGGCAAAATTGTCCTGGGTTGAGAAGCACTGTTCTAGATAATCTTTCTCTTCCCTTCCCTTCTTCTTTCTTTCCTTCTTTCCTTCCTTCCTTCTTTCTTTCTTTTTTTGAGACAGAGTCTCACTATATTGCCCTTGGTAGAGTGCTGTGGGGTCATAGCTCATAGCAACCTCCAACTCTTGAGCTTAAGCCATTCTCTTGCCTCAGCCTCCCAAGTATCTGGGACTACAGGCACCCACCACAATGCCCAGCTATTTTTTGTTGCAGTTGTCCTTGTTGTTTAGGTGACCTGGGCTGGGTTCGAACTCACTAGCCTCAGTGTATGTGGCTGACGCTGTAACCACTGTGTTACAGGTGCCTTACCTCCTCTCCTCTCCTCTCCTCTCCTTTCCTCTGTTCTCCTCCTCTCTTCTCCTTTTCTCTCTTTGTTTCTTCCGAGTGTGACTCTGTTGCCCAGGCTACAATGCCAGGGCATCCGCCAAGCTCACAGTAATCTCAGACTTCTGGGTTAAAGTGATCCTTCTGCTTCCATCTCCAGAGAAGCTAGGATTACAGATGTCCACCAAAATGTCTAGCAAATTTTTCTAATTTTAGTAGAGAGGGGTCTCCTTCTGAGCTCAAGTGATCCACCTGCCTCAGCCTCCCAGAGTGTTAGGTTTATAGGCAGGAGCCAATGTGTCAGGCCTCTAGATGATCATTCTAAAGGCCCCTTTTCTTCAACCTCTCTGAACTCAAATTGTCCCTCTCTCAGTAGCCCTTGCCTGTCTCCCCTGACTCATACTCATTGCTCTTTCTCTGAATCCTGAGCAGTCTGAGCCAGACCTGGCGCACTAGGGAAGAATAGAGGCTCACATTTACAGAGCAGTACCTCATGCTGTGACACGGGTTATCTGGTGTAATGCTCACAACAGCCCCATAAGTAAATACCAGCAATGCCCTATCTGCATTTCAGATGAGGATACTAGGACTCAGAGATATGAAATCACCTGTACAAAGTCACACAGCTAGTAAGTGGTGAAGCTGGGATTCAGGCTGGTATCAGGCTCACATGATGCAAGTATGGACCACTTTACCCCACTGGATATGTCCTACATTATTTCCTGTGTGTTCATCTGTCTCCCAGATTCAATTGCAAATCTCGAAGGCAGGGACTAAAGTACATGCATGGATTCTCCACAGTGCTGATCATTGGGCAGGGGAGTCAAATTTGACGGCACTGATTGGTTTCCTACCACTGTGAAGTTTGGAGCATTAGAATTTGTGAGGGTATGATGACACTGAAGATCCAAGGAAAGAAATTTCCAATCAGAGGGTTAAACATAGTATATATTTCCAAAATGCACTTAGCATAGCTCTACCTGCTGAGGGATTTGCATAAACTGAAAACACTTCTGTAACTACATCAAGAATCAACTGATCCCTGTTGGCCCAGAAGCCTCCTTCATGATCCCCGCCAGTCACGCTCTCCTAAGGAACCACCATCTTGCCTTCTAATAGCACACCTAGATTTATTTTGCCTATTTTTGCACTTTTAATAAATGGAACTATGGAGAATGTTCCATTCTCTCACCCTGTGAGAGTCATCTACATTGTTGCACGTAGCAATAGTTCATTTTTTCCTTTTCTATATAATATTCCATTGTGGAACTGTACCACAGTTGATTTACATACTTTACAGCTGGTGGACATTTGGAAGTTTCCAGTTTGGGGCTATTGTGAGGAGTCTTGTGTGAACACTTTTGCACGTGTCCTTTGGTGAACATGGGCCTCCATCTCTGTTGGGGTGATGCCTACATGTGGAACTACTGGGTCACAAGGTATGTTTCAGCTTTAATAGACAAGGTCAAAGTTTTCCAAAGATTTTGTTTTTGGAGGCTTTTAAAGCTATAATTGCTTACCACCCCATCCTCAAGCTGCTTTTCTGAAGAGATGGGGAAAGAAGGGTGGTATCCCTCTCTGGAATCTTCCAGATGACCATACCTGTCAAGAGCCTTCCTGGAAGGAAGGGGCAGGGATCCTACAAGAAAGGATGTCAGAAAATAAAGGGACTATATGGATTTCAAGTCCAAGCCTTTTATTATGCACAAGGAAAAACTTAGGCTCAGAGGCAAGGTTTGACTGGTCCAAGCTGGTGGTGTGGTTCTAGCTTGACCTAGAAGCCCAGTTTCTGGACTCCTAGAGTCTCATAACGCTTTTTGAGTACCTGAAGAGAGGTGCTCATGTGGAAGGTGATGGGGTGAAACTAGAGCCTGGGTTGGACCCACCAGGATTGCATGTGAGGTATGAGAGTTGCCAGGAGGGAGGCTGGGGCTCTCTTGCTCCCTATATTTTCCCTGAGTCTGGGCTGAAGCCAAGGGAAACACAAGCCTGGCTCCTCCTCCCACCAGTGGAAGTCAAAGTGAGGGGCTTTACAATTAGAGTCTGGAAAATCTTGCACAGCACATCCTTCCCCAGTCCAGGGAGGGGGGAGGAGTCTTCTGGCAGTAGGGACAGGGGTTCTAGGGTCTGGAAACAAGATGGGCTTCCCCCTCCAGGGGCTCACAATCTTTGGTAAAACCAGACAGACCTTAGGTGTAGAGAAAACCCCATTTATTATGTACTGAAATTCCATCCACCAGGAACCTGGCTGGAGCCTTGAGCCAATCTCCAGCGGAAACAACTAAACCTGTGCCCCCCTACCCAGTTCCAGTCCATACCTGTTGCCACAGACCTACCCCCATTCCTTCAGCCTTCAAATTTCCATATCTTGGTCTCTGACCCAGCATCCGCTCTCAGTCCTCCTGAAAGTCACGTCCATTTTCAAAGTATTTTAGGCCTAAGGTCCTGAGGGATTGAAGACATTTCCCCATTCCGCCTCAACCTTATCTTATGACCCTCCCCAGGCCCAGAGGTTGTCACCTGGTAGATGAAACCTTAGAAGAATAAAAGAGGGGTTGCTTTTCTTTGCAAACTCCTATGACACCCTCCTCATCCCTCCCCAAACAGCTGCCTTCCCGCCCCGGCTCCCGCGCCGGGCTGGGGCGCCAACTAAATCTGATCAAAATGCAATTGCCAAGTCGTTAAGGTATTTGAATTTAAAAAAAAAAAACTCCCGAGAAAGAAAGTATTTGATGGCTAATAATCTCATTTCAATATAATGGGACCTTCTTCTGCAGAGAGCAAGACAGGTTAAGAGATATAATTATGACTTTGCAAACTCTCTCCCAAGCGCGGGAGACGCGCTGACAGGTCTGCGCACGGCTGCGCCTGGCTCCGCTCGCTCCGAGGGGAGACGCTTTGTCTGCAGGGCCCGTTAAAGAGACACGGTCCCTTTTCGCCCCTCGGCCTACATTGCAATTTAACTGTCATCCCGTGTCCTCGCCCAGGGATCTGTGTCTGAGTCCCACGCGAGGGTGGGGGTGAGGCGGAAGAGAGGGACGGGTCCAGGACTAGGGGGATAGGAGCAGAGCGAGGGGCTGACCCGTCGAACGCTGCCCCAGGAGCCCGGAGCTGGGCTTTCAAACCCTCTCCTTCAAGAGCTCTTTGAAGTCCAGTCTACACTGCTGGCTCTAGGAGAAGCAATGATTGGGGGTTGTCAGGAAGGAACTCAGTGCAGGTTTGTCCCCGTCTCCAAAGTGGCTCTTTTTGAAGGAACCAAAAGGAAAGGATTCCTTCCTGCTAGCATGGCTCCGTTTTAGATAGCAAAAAAGAAGCGACTTAGGAAGCTGGGAAGAGACGGTGGTGTTTATGTATACTACTTTTTCTACTCTCTTAAAAAAACTTCTGTTAAAAAATAAAATTACAGCGGAGAAAAAAAACTCTTATTTACAACCAATATAGGGAATCTTCAAGGAAAGAAGAATTCTCCCGGGCTCACATCGCGTTCCTACATGTTAGTGAGAGGAGGGGATCTCGAGACTTGTGCGCACCGGGAGGGAACGTGGAGGCAAGCAGGCGGCCGGGCACACCGAACCAGTATAGATTACAACTCTGGTCTAAAGACCTGGAGTTGGAGAGGTGTTGAGCCTGGGCGCCGCGGCGCGGAGGTACCCGGGGCGCCGGATCGCTAATGCGGGCAGTGCACACGTTGGCGAGCACCTCTCCCGGGAGAGCGCCTGGGTCCACGCGTCCAAACGCGAGAGTTAATTGGGAGCTGAAAAGCGCGGGCAGAGACATAGACAACTTAAGACGGTCCGACCGTCAGACACTCCTGGACTGCGTAAAGGAGCTGGAGATAAAGAGGACCAGAAGCCCGGGAGTCCGCTTCTTTGCCAGTCTCAGACTCTCTCAGGGAGCCGGTGGAGCTCTGCACCGCGCTTCCCGCGGCGCTCGGCGCGGCCCAGCTCCGCAGTGTAGGAATTCGGAGGAAGCGGGTGCGCGGCCGCGGGTCCTAACGCTCATGGTCCTGAAGCTGGGCCCCCCAGGAGCGGTGGCTGGGAGGACGCTGGCTACATAGCCCGAAAGGAATTGAGGCCGTAGCGAATCCCAAGGCCTTTGCGAAGGGCCAGGCCTCCAGGCCACGCGGCGTAGCGACCCCTCCTCGAGTGGTGAAGCCACGTTGCCGTGGTCCCAGGATTCCTCCTTATGCGTCCCTTACCCTAGACTGTTCCCGACTCTTTCCCTCTAAGTGAACGCATGTGCAGCCACCGCGACTGTCCAGAGTCATTCACGCATCAGTAAGAACGAGGTGGTGCTGTCGCGTCCTGCGTGGGCCTCATGCCGTGCTGATTTTGTGAAGTTCGGACGCAAGCGGGGTCATCCGCACTCGCCCGTCGGCTCCCCCTGGTGGTCCGGGACGCAGGTTTTCCGGCCTCCGCCGACCTGGGGGAAACCACTCCTGCGGGGCAAGTGTGCTCACCTGGGTGTCCAGTCGAACCTCCCCACCCTAACCTGCGCTACCGCTTAGGCTTCTGCAGGTTGTGCGGGGTCAGGGCAGGCCTTTCCCGTGGCGGCCCTCGCTGCTCTGGCCGCACACGCACGGCAGGATGAGAAGGAGACGTATCTGGAAGCAGCCCCCCACCCCGCATCCACTGGCACTAGTTTGCTATGGCGGGTTTCTGACATTCCCCGTCCATTTTCTCTTAGTGTTTAGTGATCCCAACGCTGAGGCCTGTGGCGCGTCCGTTACAGGGGAGCTTTGCGGCTGAGAGTGATAGGGACTTTGCGGGGGCTTCCAGGGTGGCAGGTGGGACGGAGGTCCGAGCGCAGAGCCCCGGAGGAGGGAACCAGCCAAGGGCTCGGAGTCCCACTGAAGGGGGGGGGTCCTGGCCCGGCGGGGGGCACAGGCGATGGCGGGCACAGGCCGGGCGTGCTGCCGGCGGGGTCAGGGGCGAAGGGGCAGGCGGAGGGCAGCTCGCGGGGAGCCGGCGCGGCGGCTCGGGTTACAGCGGCCCGGCCCTCCCACCCGCAGCTCCAGCGCGGGGGCCGGGCGGGCTCCGGCCGTCCCCTGCTGTTTGCATTTCTCTGGCAGGCGGCGGAGCTTGGGTTGAAAGGAATCGCCTTCATTTGGAACGTTGTTTATTTTTCTTAACTAGCCAGAGCCGACAGACGACCCCGCGAGCACAGCGGCCGGACCCGAGCCCGCGCGGGGAAGGGGTCAGGATAGGGGGCGGCCGGGCCAGCAAGCACTGCCAGCCCCCGGCCCGGGAATGCGCGGTGTCCCCCGCGGCCGGTTTGGGGAAAGGGTCATGGTGGGTCAGAGGAAGACTTTCTGACACGTAGCTAAATAGACTTTCTCCTGCCCCAGTTACCTTAGCTTTGACCTTTCGTGAGGCAGGACAGGGAAGTGGGTAGCTTACTGGCTTTGGCCTCCAGGAGCCTTGGATTTTAGTTCACCTTCCTCGGTTTCTAGCTCCATGACCTTGGGGAAGTCACCTTTATGGCTCAGTTTCCTGGATTCTCAAACAGATAATGCGTGCATAGCTCTTTGAATTTCTGTAAGGACTAAACGAGATAACGAACTCTTAGCGCAGCCCTGGAGCTTGCCCAGAGCTCAGGCGACACCAGCGCTGTTTATGGGCACTGCGGCCACGCAAGGGCAGGCTGGGCGCAGCTAGCAAGTGCGTGGCCTACCGAGAAGAGACTTGAGCTGGAGGCCCATAACTCCTAAGCTCCGGGGAGAGGTACAGGCTGGGGAGACTTCTGAGCATTTTGACATGAAATGAATAAAATGCAAATGATATTCAAAGCAAGATGCTAATGAGGATCTATTCTTTGAGCGTCCACAGCTTCAGCAGTGCCCATTACAGTGGTGGAGGTGGTGTGAACTCACAAGATGGGTAGGGTCCAGCAGCCCAGGTCTCGTGTGTGTGTGTGTGTGTGTGTGTGTGTGTGTGTGTGAGAGAGAGAGAGAGAGAGATAGAGAGAGAGACATGACGCGCGCCTCCTCCGGAATGCGCGTAGTCGGCTCCGGGAGTGCTCGCGCCGACATGAAAATGAGGTCAGGGAAGGTCGTTCCACTCCGCAGCATAAATCAAGGAGGAAAGGAGAATGGATGTGAGAGACAGTCCCGAGAGACCGCCCCGAGAGAGGCAGAGCGAGGGAAGAGGGAGGGGGAAAAAGTTCTGCGTAGAATAGGAGAGAAGCGGGCCCAGGCGCTCTCCCTCCCTGAGCTTCCAGCCTCGGCGGGGGAGCCGCTTCGTGATCTCGTCCTTAAGCTTCACACTCCTCCCCTCCTTCCAAACCTCCCACCCGCTTTCGGTCCCTCAATTTAAATGTTCCTCCCAGGAACGTGTAAGTGTCCACGTGCACACGCCCAGTCGCACACATAAGCTCACACTTGTTACACGCGTGCACAAAGCCGGGGCTCGCGCAGGCATCCTGTTGGGATCGGAATAAAATGTTCGGGAGCAGGCTGCTCCCTGCTATCCCTGCCAGGCGACTTGGGCCTTTGCGAGTGCTTTCTCCACGCAGTCCGCCTCTCCCGCCTCGCTGACATCCTGCTACTGTAGTCCCCTGTACACCTTCCTGCTTTTCGCCCTCGGTTGGCCTCTAGGGGTTGGGAGGCGGGGGAAGCGCGGAGCTCCATGCCAGTACTTCCCTGCTCGCTGTCACCAGACACAAACCGGGATCTCCGGAGGCTCTGGCTGCTGGAGGCCCGAATACAGGCACAAGTCCCAGGCTACTGGGGGATCTTGCGGGAAGCAAGACCAGTATGGGAGGGCTCAGGGAGTGGGAGAGGGAGAAGGAGTGAGAGAGACAGAGACCGGGAAGTCTCTACCTCCCCAGCTTCCTCCATACACCAGGCCCAGAGGGAAGAATTCCCGGCAGAGGAAACAGTGCAGAGGGCAGGCTATATTCTCTGGGGATAGCCTCCACAGTGCCCCAGGCACTCAGCAAGCACTGCCAGCCCCGGCAAGAAGGCCACTGCAGCTCCAAGAACAGGCGAGAGTGGGCGCCTAAAGTGTGCACTTGGGGCACAGATCAGGTTTGCCACCATAAACTCTTTACGATAATGAACAACAGCAACCACAGTGATGCCTAACCCCTTATAGTAAACACAAAATAGGCACACAGTACACACTGAATTAAAGTTATAAAGAGCTGTCACCATCACGATCCTTCCAGAGCCTCCCCAGTTTGTAGATAAGTGAATTCATTAAGTCATCCATTCAACAAATATTTGGTAAGTGCTATTAGTAAGTGACAAAGCAACAGGAGGGGGCAAGATCCTAGTTCTCAAGGCACTAACATTCTTCTACGACAGAAAAAGAGTAAACAGGTAAACACAGGCACATACCCCACGATGTCAGGCAGGGCAGCCATTGATGCTGTGAAGGAAAGATAAAGCCTGGTCAGGGAGGGCTTCCCGGGGAGCAGGGAAAGACGGGAGAGAAGTGAGGCAAGGAGCCACGCAGACTTCTGGAGGGGCAGGCTCCTTGGCAGAGGGAACTGCAAATGCAGGGGCCAAATATGTGGGAGCTTGACCTGTAGGAGAGGGGATGGCAGTGATGGAAGGTCAGGAGGGCTGATTTTGAAGGCCACGGTGGTGGTGGTGGGAGTGTGTGTGTCCTGGATTATGTACTGGGTATGATGGGAAGCCACTGGGGTATGTTAAAAAAGGGAATGATGCAATCTGATTTATGCTGTAATAAATAAAAGATAAACAACAACTAGAGAATTTAACTAACTTATCCATGTCTTTCAGCTTTGGGAGTCTCTTAATCAATAACTTCCAAACATGTCCCAATCCCTGGGTTAAATGTGAATGCTTAGGTAAGATTGCTCTGGAAGAGGCCCAGGAAACACTTGAATGGCACTTCATCCTACTATCCATACTTTTGAGGGAAGTGTGGGGAAAAGGACGGTCCCTGAATTAGCGAGGTCCCCAACTGGAATCTGAGCTGTGGGCAAGGACTCTGGTAATCACCAGCCTGAGGATCTGGGCATTTCCATTCCCTGACTCCCCACCTCACCTGTTGCCTTTAGTCTGCCTACCCTGGTTCTTTTCTGGGCTCTGGAAACAATGTGGCAAATCCAGTGCAAAAAAGTAGGATCCAGTCTTTCTCTGACGTTCCAATTCCGCTGTTCCTCAGACTGCGGAATTCTCTCCTTTCCCCGAGAATGAGTCTGGGTGTGAGCGAAGACGGCACGTGGTCTCACACCTCCCTCTCGTGGCCAGTAAGGATACTGCAGCTAAGGTCGATAGAAGATGCAGAACTGCACCAGCGACGGCAGGGGGAGCAGGAACAGACTTATTGATCGCCTGCCAGGTGCCAGGTGTTGTACGGGCGCTTTGCTTTATTTAACCATCAGAGTAATTTGGAGAGAGAGAACTGTCATTTCCCACACTATACAGATAAGGAAATTGGGGCCAAGAGAGGCAATGCATTTTGTCTAGACATACAGCTGGTAAACAGCAAGGCGATTCACTCACTTTCATACCATTTCTTGGTGTGTGTAGAATATAAGAAGAGGGAAATACTGGTCTCCATCCTAGGCCAGGAATTCTCCCTTTCCTTGGCCTCAAGGAATCTTCTGGAAGATATATTTACCTGATACACTGAGCTTCCAAATCTGTCTCTGGGAATGTTCCAAGATCCTTTCCTTGTCTCCCTTTGAGCCCATCTCAGATTGATCTGTCGTCAGCAGGTTAAGGAGCAGTTGGACAGCTCTCTCCTGCAAGTCGCACAGCTGAGGAGGTCAGGGGTCTCTGTTTCCTTTCTGAGATTCAGGCTCCTTGAGAAACTTCAACTCTGAAGGTGGAGAAGAAGGTGCTTTCAGTGAGGAGCTCCTGCAACCTCAGATGGCTTAAGAGAAAAGGTGGTGAAGAGGGGATGGTTTTACAGCTCACATCACTGCTCTTTCCACATTTTTAATCCGAAGGTCGAGAGCCTTTTGCCTGGCGTAGGGTTCCCTCTTTACCAGGCATTGGAAATGCTCAAGCTGGCTCTGCATCTGCGGTGGTCAGGCTGAGGAGAGGCCTGCTGGGCAGGAGGAGATTCCACCAGTCCCAGGGCAGAGCTGGGAACCATTCTCCGTCCTCTGCTGCCCCCTCGTGGGTGAGGGCGTTGCTGCTGCCTCCAGGCTCCTTCCCAGCAGGTTGTGCTGTCTTAAGTTTTCCCCCCAGAGGCAGGCTCCATCTCAGAGCCAAACAGGTGTCCTGAAAGAGAGATGTGAAACTTCTGGAAAGGTTTGGCTGCAGAGCATCCCAGAACTGTGTTCATGTAATTTCAGGATCATTACTCATCACCAATGAGTTAATGAGAGCCTGTGAGAAGTCAGAGGTCACATTTAGTGAAGTGGGCTCACATTCTGTAAGCGCAAAAGACTCCTACAGTCTTTTTTTTTTTTTTTTAGCTTTTAACTTTTTTATTTTTTAGAGAAAGGGTTTCTCTCTGTAGGCCAGGATTGTGTGCAGTGGTGAGATCATAGCTCACTGTGATCTCAAACTCCTGGGCTTAAGCAATCTTCTTGCCTCAGCCTCCCAGGTAACTGGGAGTAAGGTGCAAACTACCACTTACTCTGTTTCCAAGGCTGGGCTTGAACTCCTGGGCTCAGCAATCCTCCTGTTTCAGCCTTCCAAAGTTTCGGGAATACAGGCATGAGCCATCATATCAGACCTAACTTTTAAGTGGTTATAGAGTCATAGTGTGTTAGTCTATTTTGTGTTGCTAAAGGAATACCTAAGACTGGGTAAGTTATGAAGAAAAAAGGTTCATTTGGTTCACAATTCTGCTGGCTAGAAGACTGGGCATCTGGCAAGGGCTTTAGTTGGCTTCCACTCAAGGCAGAAGGCAGAGGAGAGGAGATGTGTGCAGAGCTCACATAGCAAGACAGGACACAAGAGGAAGAGGAGGGAGGTGCCAGGCTCCTTTTAACAATCAGCTCTTGAGCAAACTAATAGTAAGTATTTGCTCATACCTCCTAACCCAGGGCATTCATCTATACATGAGGGATCTGCCCCCATGACCTAAACCTCCCCATGAGGCCCTACTTCCCAGCAGCATCACACTGGGGATTAGATTTTTTTTTTTTTTTGAGACAGAGCCTCAAGCTGTCCCCCTGGGTAGAGTGCCATGGCATTACAGCTCACAGCAACCTCCAACTCCGGGGCTCAAGCGAGTCTCTTGCCTCCACCTCCCAAGTAGCTGGGACCACAGGCGCCCGCCACAACACCCGGCTATTTTTTGGTTGCAGCCGTCGTTGTTTGGCGGGTCCGGGCTGGGGATTTGAACCCGCCACCTTAGGTGTACATGGCTGGCGCCTTAGCCGGTTGAGCTATAGGTGCTGAGCCTGGGGATTACATTTTAACATGAGATTTGGAAGGGACAAACCTCCCAACTACATAGGCGTTCAAAGGCAGTACAAAGAGGTCCCAGGTACCTTTCAGCCATATGTGGATTCATGTGACCACCACTGTAATTAAGACACAGAACTATTCCATCACCGCAAAGGTCCCCCTCTGCTACCCTTTGATAGTCACACTCACCCTTCCCTCTCCCGACATTCTTCACTCCTGACAACCATTAATGTGTTGACCATCTCTGTAATTTTATCATTTTGAGAATGTTATGTGAATGAATTTGGACAGTATATAATCCTTCGAGACTTTTTCTTGTAGCATAACAATTTTAAGATCCATTGTGTTTATCAATAGTTTATTCCTTTTTTTATAGCTGAGTACTGTTGTATGCATGTACCTTACTTTGTTTCAGCATTTATCTGTTGAGGGACATCTGGTTGGTCCCAGTTTTTGACTGTTGCAAATAAAGCTGCTATAAACACTCATTTATAGATTTTTATGTGGATGTAAGCTTTTATTTCTGTGGGCTAAATGCCCAGGAATGCAATTGCTTTTCATATGGTAAGTGTAAATTTAGTTTTTAAAAGTAACTGCTAAACTTGAGGAGGTAGAGAAAAGGGGACCCTTGCACATTGTTGGTGGGAATGTAAATTGGCATAGCCACTATGGGAAACAGTACGGAAGTTCCTCAAAGAATTAAAAATAGAACTCCATCTGATCCAGCAACCCCCCTTCTGGGTATACACCCACAGGAAATGAAATCAGTATCTTGAAGAGATATCTGCATCTCCTTGTTCATTGCTGCATTATTTACAGTACCCAAGATATGGAATCAACCTAAGTATCTATCAAGAAAAGCACGGATAGGGTGGCGCCTGTGGCTCAGTGAATAGGGCGCCGGCCCCATATACTGAGGGTGGTGAGTTCAAACCCAGCCCCGGTGAGTTCAAACTGCAACAAAAAAATAGCCAGGCATTGTGGCCGATGCCTGTAGTCCCAGTTACTGGGGAGGCTGAGGCAAGAGAATTGCCTAAGCCTAGGATTTGAAGGTTGCTGTGAACTGTGTGACGCCATGGCACTCTACTGAGGGTAATAAAGTGAGACTCTGTCTCTTCAAAAAAAAAAAAGAAAGAAAGAAAGAAAAGAAGACAGGGTCTATACCTCATGATGGAATACTAGTCAGCCTTAGAAAAGAAGGGAATCCTATCATTTGTGACAATGTAGATAAACCTGAAGGACATAGTATGCTAAGGGAAATAAAGTAGGTGCAGAAAGACAAACACTGCCTGATCTTACTTGTATGTGAAGTCTAAAAAAGCCAAATTCCTAAAAGCAGAGTAGAACCGTGGTTACCAGAAACGGAGCATATGGGGGAAATGGGGAGATGTTGGTCAAAGGGTAAAGAGTTTCAATGAAGTAGGATGAATAAATTCTAGAAATTTAATATACAGCAGAGGCACTACAGTTAAAAATACTGTATTGCGTGCTTGAAATTTTCTAAGAGTAGCTCTTAAATGTGCTCTCACCATACACATGTAAAAAAGGTAACTATGTAAAGTGGTGAATATGTTAATTAGCTTGACTATAAAAATCAGGCTCACTCTGTATGACCTGTATTAAATTATCATAGTATCCACCTTAAATATATGCAATTTTTACAAATCAGGAAACTGTCAAACTGTCTTCCTGAGTGGCTTACCATTCCTGCCAGTGGGGTGTGAGCAAACAAGTTTCTCCCTATGTTCACCAGCATTTGGTATTGTCATTATTTTTTGTATGTGTGTGTCTTTGTGGTAAGATAGGATTTTATTAGACAGAAGGAATACAGAAGCAGTAAAAAAGCACCAGAGCCTCTGGCAAATGGGAAGACCCAAGTCACAAATCTCTCTTGGGTCCTTTGTCTAGGAGTATATATTATCTGGAGAATTACATTTTGGCTAGGATTTGGTAGGTGGAAAAATACTCTTTCAAAGTTGAATGCAACTTCCCTCCCCTGGGGCAAGATTATTAGGTCTTTGCAGTTTGCAGGGAAGGGATTAAAGTATGTGTTCCCTACTCAAGGGATTAGGGTGTGTGCTCCCTACTCAAGATGGAACCACCCCCCAAAACATCTCAGCCTGCTTTTTTTTGTTCCTAATCTTGTTGGAGCCCAGAGGGTGTGGCCTGGAAAAGGCAGCCTGTTTGTGATTGGAAATGGGGGTCTGATTTCTGAGCTCACTAGTCCAAGAGAATGGGGGATCACTGTCCAGTCTTGCTTGCGGGAATCCTCTATGAATCCCCCCTCTCCGAATCTAAGCTCTAACTGCTGTTAGGAAGAAGGGGCTCTGACTGCTCCGAATGGCTTCCTACCGAGATGGATGGTGATATAGGTGGGCAGTTAGAGGTTCCTCAGAGTAGGGTGATCCAGGGTTCGCGGTAAATGGAAACCCAGGTTAATCCCTCTAGCCTGGGGCATTCTCTTCATGAAATTGCCCAGGCCCGGGAAACTGGGGTCCCTTGTCCAGGCTTGAATGGTGGAACCCTGTATCAATAGAAGGGGACAGGCTGGGCACCAGTAGCTAAGTGATTAGGGTGCTGACCACATGCTGCAGGGCTGGTGGCTTGGAACCCAGCCTGGGCCTGCTACATAACAACAACAACAACAGCAACAACAAAATAGCCAGGCGTTGTGGCAGGCACCTGTAGTCCCAGATACTAGGGAGCCTGAGGCAAGAGAATCGCTTGAGCGCAGGAGTTTGAGGTTGCTGTGAACTGTGATGCTGCAGCACTTTACCAAGGGGGACAAAGTCTCAATTAAAAAAGAAAAAATAGTCTCAGTGCCCGTAGCACAGTGGTTATGGTGCCAGCCAAATGCACTAAGGGTGGTGGGTTTGAACCTGGCCCCGGGCCAGCTAAACAAAACATCAGCCAACAACTGCAAGAAAAAAATAGCGAGGCACTGTGGCAGGCACCTGTAGTCTCAGCTACTTGGGGCTGAGGCAAGAGAATCACTTAAGCCCAAGGGTTTGAGGTTGCTGTGAGCTGTGACACTACAGCACTCTACCAAAGGTGACATAGTGAGACTTTGTCTCAAAAAGAAAAAAAAAATAGAAGGGGACAGTTATGGTTTCTCCAGGTGAGGGGTGATCCAGGGGTCCACAATAGAGTCGGGTCTTGGACTGGAACCTTTTTCACTGTGGCCTGACGATATCATCTCTTGCTGGCTTCTAAATAATAACTTCAAATCTTCTTTAGGCTCACAAATGTAGGTGGACTGTGGTTGATTCTCTTCACGGTCTACTTCTGTAGGAGGTGGTGGGTCCAGGATTTTACTCATAAATGATGTATCCAGGAATCTATTCCCATAACTTTAACAACTTTGTTCTTCTTGCCTCCCCAGGCTGGGGTTCTTGTAAGAAGCTTCCCTGGGCTGCAGGGGGCCAGTGTGGAAACTGTAGGAGATTCCAGCTTCACTCTGTCCAGGAGGGTCTTCTTAAGGGCAGCTGGGAGATCTTTTTTTGGTCATCCATGGACTGCAGCTCTGGTGTTCTGATACAGGAGGCCTCCACTGCATTGATGAGCAGAGAGCAGAAGCCCCCACTCTCTAGAAAGTGCAGGGCATGGATGGTGGCCCCCTTCCGGGGAGTGGACATTGTCCTTGAGCTGACCTGAATGCTGCTTTGAGTCCAGCAGCATCTTGGCAGCACCCAATAAGGCTTGGGCCTCCAATCGGACTGCCAGGCTGCGGGCAAGCCCGTCTTCACTCCACCGTCAGCCAAAGCATCCAGGGCCATGAGCGGATAGGCAGGTCTGCTGCCACTGAGCCCTGTGACAGCATCGATCAGGCCCTCCTCCACCTCGGTGCAAAAGCCCACACTGCCCATCCTCCACCAGGGCATAGATACCCGTGGCATACACTGTGGTATCCTCCCACACAACCACAAGCGGGTCGGTCATGCAACGAATCACTTGGGGGCTGACCGGAATACTATCAGCTGCACAGGAAACCACAATGGGCCTTGGCTTGCATGTCAACCCCAATCTCATGCAGGACGAAGGGGATGATATGTGGCAGGGTGCCAGTTCACTGTCCCTCAGACCATTAGAGGGCTGGACTGCGGGCCCTGGGACAGGTGGGCTGCTAAGCAGGACAGGCAGCGGCGGCAAAAACTCCCGGCGGGCTGGATAAATGTCCTAAGCGGGCCGCCTGTAGTTTGAGGACACCTGACACGTGGCTTCACAGCCAGGAAAAGGACGGCACTGCGCCTCACTGTCTGTCTCCTTGTTGCTTGAGTCAGGTTCACACCCCCATCTTCCTGAAGGCAGACACTATGGGCAGGTCCGTTTCTGGGGAGCTGGCCATTATTTTGTGAGCCGACAGGGTGCCTGCAGCTGTGAAGTCCACGCTCACGGTTCTCGGCTCCCTTCTCCTGGCAGCCGCGGGAAGGCGGATGGTGCAGGGCCCACCAGCGCCACCAAAGACCGCCACTTACACAGTGCGGCCTGGCGGGACTCTCCAAAGCTGCATCCCCCACCCCCACCCCCACCTATTGTCATTATGTCATTATTTTTTATTTTAACCATTTCATGGTCTTCCTAATGGCTAACGATGTTGAACATCTTTCCGCGTGCTTATTTGCAATCAGTGAAATGTCTCTTCGTGTCTTTTGCCCATTTTCTTATCGGGTTATTTTATTTTATAAGGGTGAATTTTGAGAGTTCTTTATGTATTTGAGGTAGGGTTTTTTTGTAAGATGCGTGGTTTGTAGCTAGTTTCTCCTATTCCATAGCTTGTCCTTGCATCCTCTTCACAGTCTTTTGCCGAGTAAAAGCTTTAAATTCTGATGAAGTCCAATTTATTGATTTTTTTCTTTTATGGATTTGCTTTTGGTGTTATGTCTAAGAACTCATCAAATAAGCCCCCCCAATTTTTTCCTATGTTAGCTTCTAAGCTTTTATAGTTTTATGTTTCACATTTAAATGTATGTTCCTTAAATTGTGGTATATGTGCACCATGGAATATTATGCAGCCTTAAAAAAGATGGAGACTTTACCTCTTTCATGTTTACATGGATGGAGCTGGAACATATTCTTCTTAGCAAAGTATCTCAAGAATGGAAGAAAAAATATCCAATATACTCAGCCCTACTA
>CAUYTI010133748.1:0-12468 GCA_963575145.1 Galago senegalensis
CCAGCCACATACACCTAAGGTGGCGGGTTCGAATCCCCAGCCTGGGCCCGCCAAACAACAATGATGGCTGCAACCAAAAAATGGCCAGGCGTTGTGGCGGGCGCCTGTAGTCCCAGCTACCTGGGAGGCTGAGGCAAGAGACTCACTTGAGCCCAGGAGTTGGAGGTTGCTGTGAGCGTGATGCCACAGCACTCTACCCAGGGGGATAGCTTGAGGCTCCGTCTCAAAAAAAGAAAAAAGAAAGAGTAAGTTTCAACATATGAATTTGGGAGAGGCAAAAAAATTCAATCTGTAGCAGTCTGGGTTCTCTGGAATCAAACCCAGAGAAAAGGAAAGTGGGAAACATATTCTTCCTTCAAATAACCTGACCCTTTTTCTTTTAACAGGAAGAACAAGTCAATTGGGAGTACCTGCAGCCAGCCCCAGCTATGACTCTAGCCCTCTGGGAAGTCCAGGATGGGCAGGACAGTGGTGGCAGAGGAGGTCTAAAGCATCAGACAGCAGACTCCTCTCCCTCTGCCTCCTCAGAGGTCCCCTTTCCACGTGCCCTCCACTTCTAGGAAAGCAGATTGCAATGTAGCTGCTTCTGAGCCCCACCCTGTGTCTGGCCTTTTGAGCCAATATTTCCATGTGTAGTGGGCATTGTGCTTAGGCCTGTGACTCAGTGTTTCTGTGCAAAGCCATATAGCTTTCTCTGTGAAACAACACTTCCCACTGGGCTTCTCACTCCCTATAAGAAGTGCACTTTGCTCTGCTGTGGTGATAAAAAGTGTCAATAACAAAAAAGACACAGGAAGGGAGGGTAGTGCCTCTTTGTAAGCACCTGAATAGCCACAATCATCAAAAAAGTAGAAATCAAAAGAGCAGGCAGTGTCTAGATATCTTTCTACTTGCCAGTGAATCTTATTTTTGTTCTTCATGCATCTAGACATCTGCTGCTAGTATCTGTGGATTTCTTGTCTCCCCCTAAGAGGTTCCCTGTAATAAAGAAGGGTAAACCTTAGAAGAGGAGATTTTCATGTGGTGACATTCCAAAGAGGAGTTAGAGTGACACCTCCCAGAGCAAAGCCTATGAAGACCCTCTGGAGGAGCTTGCCTCCTGGCATTCCACTGAACCTGGGAACTGAGGGGGGTGAAAACCAGGAGATAAAAATGGTGCCTGAAGAGAATCAGGCAAGGAAATGACCTCAAGTTTCAGAGATCTTTGAACTAACATGTGATGGGTTCTGATTGTATTTTTCCATAGGACCACGTGGGTTTTCATGATTACTATCAATAAAACTCCTTAGGAAAACCAGGACTTTGTCTTTCTTCTGGGAATGCAGAGGGAAGAAGGTAGGCTGAAAGTGTGGGCCATCTATGTGTTTGGGCTGGAATAGGGAGTATGGAGTGAGGGTAGCAACAACATAAAGGAGCTGGACTGCCTCAGGAGTCCTGAAATAAGGCCCCTTGGCTTGTAGGAATGGTTTGAAATGATAGGTACTATGGTTGTACTGTAAGGGATAATAGAGACAGGTGAAACAGGGAGACCCAGTTCTCAGGATGGAGTCAGGTTAAGATAGCTGAGAATGGGGGGTGGGGGCAGTGGATGTGTGTGCATGTGTGTGTTATATGGCCAAGGGAGGGGTAAGAAGAGGGTACAGATGGATGATACCAAAATAAGACAAGGAAGTCCTACACCAAGATTTCAGGTGTCCAGGAGCCTACATCCTGAGACCTGCTACATATCTCTTCTTTCTCCTGTAACTTTTATCCCTTCCTCATTTTGCACCTTTCATTGCACCCCAGTCCCTTTTCCCCATCTATTCCTTTCACCCACTCTGTTCTCCCATCCCAATAAGTCCTCTGTGCACCTAGGAGACTTGTGAAACAGCTAAATGCAATTAAGATAACTACACTGGATTCTCAGTCCTAAAAAAGTTATAATCTAAGCTTTCTTCAAGAAAGGCTGTATCTACTGAAGAGGAGTAGGTTCCTGACAGCAACTTAAGAAATAAAGGCCAATGAGGTGGTGCAAATCCAGGACATTGGGAGGGAGAGTATTGAGGACCAGGGATCAATGCCTGAAGTTTCCCAAAATCTGCATGAGACTACCTGCAAAAGCTTGGATTCCCCGAGCAATCTTTCGGGACTAACACCAGCCAGGGTGCAGAGAGTACGGGGAGGGGACTTTGGTCAGCGGGCCACACGGGGCTTCGCTAAGCCCGAGGGCAGAATGTGACTGCTGAAATGGGCACGCCTTCAGTTTCAGACCTAGAGACTATTGATAGCGAGTCGATTTACAAGAGCCTAACTTCAATCATGGTTTCGTGATTATCCTCTGCGACAACTTGTCTTCTGAGGGACCACCTGTGCCAGAAACGCACCACCGCAGGGCTGCGAACTCGGGTGGGGAGGGCGGGGCAGCCCGGGCGGGGCAGCCCAGTGCGCAAGCGCAAACCTCCCAGCACCGGAAGCCGCGCAGGGCCGGGCATGGCGGCTGCTGCAGAGGGTGTCCCGCCGCCCCGACGTGAGGAGCCAGCTCGAGGTACCCGGAATGGATGGGGATCAAGTGTCCTGCGTGGGCCCTGGGGGTAGGGAGCCCAGATAGCGGGGCTGAATGTGCGGTGGAGCGGGCAGGTCGGACGGCTGCACCTGTCTTTCCGCGCGAGTGTTTGTCCTGTCAGAGCAACTACGATGTTTGGCCAGGGGCTCGGGTTTGCGTAAGGAGTAAAGTTTTCTTGTCAGGCTGGCAAAGACGAAGTGAGGGACTTGAAATTAATGCAGAGGAAGAATGGCCAACTTAATCGATACAGGTGGAGGGATGGAGGAATAGGCTGCATTGGCTGAATTAGGACTGGGCGTAGGGCAGGACGTTTACTCATTCTCCCTTGGCCCAGACGATGCTGCGGTGGAGACAGCTGAGGAAGCAAAGGAGCCTGCTGAAGCTGACATCAATGAGCTCTGCCGGGACATGTTCTCCAAAATGGCCACTTACCTGACTGGGGAACTGACTGGTGAGAGGGTGTGGGTTGATTTCGAATGGTGCGGCGCATCACTCCCTCGCGCTGTGGCGGGCCCCGGGAGCCCTGGGAGGTGCTTTAGCAGCATCAATCTGCAGCTCCCGCCCTGCCTCTCATGCCCTGAGATAGATCTGTCTTGAGTTTGGGGAGGTCATGAATGGGATTGGGAAAGAGGTCTATTAGTGTCCTGGAGAAGCTCACGAACCAGTTTTAGAAATACGTGAGAATACTTAATACAATTGTGTAGGCCTCTAACGATGAGAAAACAAACAAAAAAGCCTTAATTTCTAGGGACCCTAATCAAGAAGTGCTTCTTTGGGGAAGGGGTACTTTAGGCAGGGTTGTGAAGGGAAAGGGGGGAAGTGATACTAGTGAGTGAAGAGGTATAAAAGCAAGCAGTGTATTTGGCTAAAGCAGGTAGGTTTACTGGGGTAAAGAGAAATGAAATTGAAGAATGGGGAGTGTCCTGCAAATTTAGGGACCTATAAGGTTTGTCTGAGGATTTAGTGACTCACATTTTGGGACATGATTGGTTTTTGATCCAGTGTGTATCAATGGAGACACATGACCTACCCGTGGAGGAAGATCAGAAAGTGAAGTCTAGTTCAGTGTGGCCTCTCAAGGGTTTTTTTTTTATATATTGTTTCACTTCTCCCAGGAAATTGCTGTGAGCTAAATTTGTGAGCCAAACTCTGTAAGAAAAGGTGTGATGCAGAATAGGAGAGGATGTGAGTCTTTAATTTATCAGGCTGATTGTTTTTTTTTTTAATCCTCCTTGCCCCCTCCTGTTTATTTTTAAGTAAGAGAAGCCAAGTAAGAAAATCCTAAGTTTTTGGCTTCTCTTTTTACAATTTCAAAGATTTGTCAATACTACTTCCCCTCTTATCTTTCTTCCTTTCTTTTTTTTTTTTTTTTGTAGAGACGGAATCTCACTTTGTTGCCCTTGGTAGAATGCAGTGGCGTCACACAGCTTACAGCAACCTCCAACTCCTGGGCTTAAGCGATTCTCTTGCTTCAGCCTCCCTAGTAGCTGGGACTACAGGCGCCTGCCACAAAGCCTGGCTATTTTTTGGTTGCAGTTGGACCTCGGTACATGGGGCCGGTGCCCTACTCCCCCTCTTTTCAAGGCTATAATTGGTTAGAGCTGAGCAGCTACCTCCTTTAAAAGGACAAGTGCTATCCAGTGTGTCCCTGCCACTCCCTGTTTTCTCCCCATTCCTGAGACATAGTTACTATATTCCACTGCCTTCATTCTGTACCAACATCTCCGGCAAAACTGGTAAAATAAATGTTAGGCCAAGAAGACCATGAATTCTAAGAAAGGAGAGAAGCTTTTTTTTCTTTTTTTTTTATGAAAGGGAACAGTCTTTTTATGTTTAATATGCAAATACTTGGCTTTCTTGACTCATTTACACTATCTTACTGGCTTTTAGGTATTTGAGTGTGTGACCTTTGTTTTTATAGCAGTATAAATATGAGAGTATAGATATAAGGGAGAGAAAAGAGATAGATGAGTAATAGATGAAAAGCAATGATGATCTGAGGCAGAATGATGGTCAAAGGAATGGAAAAGAGAACATGAGTACACTAAAATTACAGAGGTGGACTTTATGATTCTTGTTAAAGTGGGTGTTGAGGGATGAAAGCAGCCTAAAATACATCTGAGGTTTTGTTTTTTTCTTCAATAAATTTAGGGAGTACAAGTGGGTTTTTGTTACATGGGTGAACTATATAGTGGTGAAGTCAGGGCTTTTAGTGTACCTGTCACCCATATAGCGTACACTGTACCCAATAGGTAAGTTTTGATCCCTTATCTTCTTCTCCCTTGCTGCCCTTCTGAGTCTCCAAAGTCCATTACCACTCTATGACTTTGTATACCTATCATTTAGGTCCTGCTTTTTTGTAAGTGAGTACATGCAGTATGTTTTTCTATTTCTGAGATGCTTCATTTAGGGTAATGGCCTCCAGTTCCTCCCAAGTTTCTGCAAAAGACATTATTTCATTCTTTTTTAATGTCTGAGTAGTATTTTATATGTATACACACACACACACCCCCCACATTTTCTTTATCCACTCACCAGTTGATTTTTATTTATTTATTTTTGGTATCTGAGGTTTGAAGTGTAAGTGGTACCATCAACCAAAATAGGGCAGCTGAAAAGAGGAACAGTATTTGGTGTGAAAATGTTTTCAGTTTGGGGCTGGCTGCTTATTGATGTTACTAGGTGACTTGCACATGTGAGTCCTGAGCTCAGAGACTGGTCAAAGCAGGAGAAACAGATCTGGGAGTCATTTGCATAGAGGTTTGATTGAAGGCTGTGCAAGATGAGATTGCCTAGGAAGAGTTTAAGGTAGGCAAGACAGCTGAGGCTAAATGCTTATATGGTGCAATCAATTTGTTTTTAATCATGGTGTTCAAAGTAATTGACTTTCCAAATGATTTATTTTTTATAAATTTAAGGTGATCATTATTTCCCTATGATTATTCTAACTGGTACAAAGACTTTTTTGAATTTAAAAGGAAGCTAGCATGACCCATGGGAATATGCCACTCATGTAAACATCAGTTAGGTGTCATAGCTGAGATAAAGTTGAGAACTGCTACTTAAGGAGTTCAGATGAGAAAGGATCTGGCATAGAAAACTAAGAACAGTTAGAAAGAGATTAGAAAATCAGTGTAGTACAATGCCATTGAAGCCAAGGAAAATGAGCTTTTCACAGAGAATTAGTGTCAGAGAAAATGGAAAGGTTTAGAAGGATAAGAACTAAACAAATGCCATGGATTTGGTAGTTAGTAGGACACTGTTGACCTTGCAGCTTGTAATTTCTCTGGATGGTTAGAGCAAAGACCAGACTACAAGGTTTGCATGAGTGATTGTGAGGGAGAGGAAGTAGTGAGTGTCAGCTACTATTTCAGATTGTTTAGCAGTGAAGGGCCTTTGCTTTAATGAGCAAATGGTAAGTGTAGCGGAATAGAGGGAGTTTTTGAACTGGAGGAAACCTGAAGGTATTGTTATAGGGAGAGGAAGGAACCAAGATTGTAGGAGAATTTGGAAGTGCAAATGAAAGGAAATGATTGAAGGAGAGGTCCTGAAGGGTAGAAGAGTTTGGGGTGAAGAGCAAAAGAGGAGGGGTTGTCTTGGCAATAATAGAAACGCTTTTGCCTCTTGGGAAGATATTAAGGTATAGAGAAATTTAGAAGTAAGGCAAGAGGTTGAAGCAGCTTGTGTTAGTAGTCTTGGCTTTTGGGATAATTGGAGTAGAGGCTATTTGCTTTGAGTGGGGATAAAGAAGATAATTGAAGATATGAGAATGAGACAAATGGTTTGGAAAAGGCACTGCATAAAATGCAATGAAGAATCATACACAGAAATAAACGAGTTACTAAGAAGTGGTAAGGTGTTAATTTATGGTATATATATTATGATACAGTCCTCAGGTTATGCTGTAGAAGTGCCAACACTATTTTGCCTCCCTTTTTCTTAGGACATGAGTTTATCATTTCCCTTTGTAACCATGACCCTCAATCTTCTGGATCTTGTTTAAACAGTTTGTTGATTGTTGCCTGAATTTTTTACTTTGACATTCATAGTACACAAGCCAATATAAATGTCCTAGATCAAAAGTGGCCCACTCCTTTGACATTCCCTAGGTCCTGCCTTGAACTACCATCTGGGTTGTAATTCCATATCCCAGTGATCTAAGACAAATCTTACAGGCACCATATTTTCTGTTTATTTTAAAGCCACCAGTGAAGACTATAAGCTCCTGGAAAATATGAATAAACTAACCAGCTTGAAGTATCTTGAAATGAAAGATATTGCTATAAACATTAGTAGAAACTTAAAGGACCTTAACCAGAAGTGTAAGTAATAATTTTTATAATTAAATATGTTTGTATTTAATGTTTTTTTGTGCATGGGACGATGGAGGAGGTCAGGGAACATGGCATCCCTGTCTTACGGGAACTCATTTTCTAAAAATGAAGTCTAATATTAAGGTGAATTTCTTCCATTCTGAGGATTAGCGTGCTGTAGTAGTCTGGTTATTTCTGCTTCCCAATCTTGATTTTATCAGTTTATTCTTTGAAAAAGGGGGGGCAGAAAAGGGGTGGCCAGATTCTAGTGAATTGATTTGACAGTGAAATCCATAAAAGACAGAAACTCTATAATGAAAGATGCTAATTTGGAGTGATTGAATATATTTTTCCATTGTCTTATGTGTCCCTTGTCTGCAGGGTACTCTTTCTTAGTATGAGAGTACCGGAGAAATTGAATCAGGAATTAGCAGATTACTTGAGGAGCAAGGAATTAAAAAGAAAGGAAAATTAATAAATGAGGGAGCTATTAATGGCCAGGTCACATTCATGTCTGATCAGCCAGCTACTGTCTTCTAAAGCATTTGCCCTGTTAGTGATCACAATCATGTCATCCTACCTAGTCTTTCTTAGGCATAGCTGGAGAGACACTAACATTCTTACTTTTCTACTTTTTCCTATATACTCTTTGTTAATACTACATAAACATGTGGTTTGTTTTTGTTTTTAAAGATGCTGGACTGCAGCCTTATCTGGATCAGATCAATGTCATCGAGGAGCAGGTAGCAGCTCTTGAGCAGGCAGCTTACAAGTTGGATGCATATTCAAAAAAGCTGGGTAACCATTTTTATTTCTGTTTTGATTTTATAAAGAGCACCTCTTGCCAGTATGTCCTTAACTAACACAATAGATAACACTTGTGGTATGCCTACAATGATCTATTAATCTTCACAAAAACTTAGTGACTAATTTATTATTATTAATAAAAATACCATTTCCTGAGTACCTAATGATATTTCAGGTACTATTTTAGTGCTTTACCTGTATTATGTTTTCTGTCCTCCCAATTATCTGTGAGGTTAAGTATGTGATTTTTATCCCCTTTCTAAAGGGGAGGAATCTGGCTTAAGAGATTAAGTAACTTGCTTGATACAAAACTAGTACATGGAGAAATTCCAATTCAGGTCTGATTATAGAGCTTCAGCTCTTAATTGTGGTTCAGCAGACAGAAATATCTTCAATAATGTAGGTAAATATGTCTTAAAAATTAGAATAGTCAAAGGTTTGCTTAAAGGATTAGTTTTCCTTTTGGGAGGAAACTAATACTGGTAGTATTAAGGCTTACTAAATGCCTCTGGTTCTTATATTTATGGGTAAAAATAACAAATTTGTTATTTTTTTATTATTTTATTTTATTTATTTATTTTAAAAGTGACTTTATTCCAGAGCTAGCAGTGGGGAAATGGCCAAGGCTCATGCCTCAAAGAAACCATTTCAAAGCTCTCGATTGGGCTCGGTGCCAGCCATGTACACCCAAGGTGGCAGGTTCGAATCCAGCCCGGCTGCCAAACAACAATGACGGCTGCAACCAAACAATAGCCGGGTGTTGTGGTGGGCACCTGTGGTCCCAGCTACTTGGGAGGCTGAGGCAGGAGACTCACTTGAGCCCAGGAGTTGGAGGTTGCTGTTAGCTAAGATGCCACGGCACTCTACCCAGGGGGACAGCTTGAGGCTCCTGTCTCAAAAAAAAAAAAAAAAAGCTCTGGATTGAGGATGGGAGCTTAAAAAGGGGTCTTGGTGTGAGGAGCATACAGGGACGGCATGTGACCATGGTCGATCCCGAGTCATTTTGAGTACACGGTCTGGCACCATCTCAAAGGCTGTCATAGTTCACTGGCAGCCTTGAGGTGGCTTCCTGGTGGGGTCTGGGCACTTTCAGTGCTCAGCCTCTGTGGCTTCTAAGTAGACACCTAATTAGATGGAGGGAACTTGTGGAAGGGAGGCCTGGTGGAGAGAGTGAGAATGAAGGTCAGTGATTCTTGATTAAGAGCACAGCAAGAAATAAGCAGAAAGTTTCAGAATGGCACTGGGTACGGAATCAGGAGCTGAGAGCCAAAGCCAAGTAGCAGGATGCCTCCTTCAGTCTTCATCAGGGCCTCTCTAGGCACTCTGCCTAGGACAGAACCAGCATCTCTGTATCCACATGGTAAAAAAAAATGATCCTCATCCAAGGTGAGCCTGGAGCATCCATAACAGGACAGCCAGTGCTATGTGCCTCTCCATGTCACCCACTGTGGGCGACACCTGCACTACACAGAGAACACTTTCCCCAAGGAGCACTCCCGCCGTAAATAATAAAGAAGTGTTGGCTCGGCTCCTATAGCTCAACCGGCTAAGGCGCCAGCCACGTACACCTAAGGTGGCAGGTTCGAATCCCCAGCCCGGACCCGCCAAACAACAATGATGGCTGCAACCAAAAAGTAGCCGGGCGTTGTGGCGGGCGCCTGTAGTCCCAGCTACTTGGGAGGCGGAGGCAAGAGACTCGCTTGAGCCCAGGAGTTGGAGGTTGCTGTGAGCTGTAACGCCATAGCACTCTACCCAGGGGGACAGCTTGAGGCTCTGTCTCAAAAAAAAAAAAAAAAAAAAATGATTTTGTTTTTACTTTTCTCTAGAAGGCTAGCCAGCTGTACCAGCACTATTAAATGACTAGTCTGTCTTTCTCCATGGGCTGAGATGCCACTTATCACATACTAAATTCCCATGTATATTTGGATCCATATTTGGGCTCTGTCTTCTGTTCTATTGGTTCATTTGTATCCGAATGTACCAATAATACAATGTCGTGATCACTGAAAATTTATAAAATGGGGTTTAACTTGATAGAGTTATTCATTACTCACTCTCTCCTTTGTAGAGTTTTGCTGGATTTTCTTATTTGCTTATATCTTCATCTCAGTTTTGAAATCATCTTGTCCTAGTAAACACACATACATAAAAGCCTGTTGGCTTATTTTATTGAGAGCATATTCAATGTATAAATTGAGGAAGAACTGACATCTCCATGTTGCTGACTCTCCCCATTCATGAACATGGTATACATTTCCATTGGTTCACAATAATGTTACTTAAAGACCTTTCTTAACTCCCCTGGCAGAGGTAATATTCCCTGGTCTATGCCCCCCATTATATCTTTTACACATCTATCTGTTGTACACTTACTGATTATGTGCATTAAGGTCACACTATAGTTGCTAGTTGACTTCTGCCTCTGATGCTGACTTGGGAAAGCCATTCTTCAGAATCGTTTTCTTTCTTTTCTTTTTTTTTTTTTTTTTGCAGTTTGGCTGGGGCCAGGTTTGAACCTGCCACCCTTGGTATATGGGGCCAGCGCCCTACTCACTGAGCCACAGGCACTGCCTGGGAAAGCCATTCTTATTCCTTTCTTTCTTCGGAGCCTGGCAGACAGCTTATATTCAGTAAATGTTTGCCAGATGAATAAGGAAAGGGAGAAAAATCCCCAAGCCTTTTGGTCATTCACCTGTAGCCCCTCCCCACCTTGGCCCCCTCTGGCCCCCTCCACTTACCTGTTCCCTTCCATCTTGCAGCTCTGGAATGCCCTGATTACAGCAGCTACACCACCTGCCTTCCCCCTTGCTCACCTTCCTGCTGGGACCCAGATGGCCAGTGTGAGGGTGCCAGAGTCCCCTCTGCCTGTGCAGAGGGCTGCATTTGTCAGCCCGGTTATGTGCTAAATGAGGACAAGTGTGTGCCCAGAAGTCAGTGTGGCTGCAAGGATGCCCAGGGAGGCATCATCCCTGTGAGTGGGCAAGGGATGTGGGATGTGGTCAGCATACCTTGAGGATGGTGTCCTATCCTTTCCTTAGCCTCTTTTAGTCTGGGACACCCATGTCTTTATGGCTAGCCTTGGGTATGAAACATGGTATGAGCAGCCAGGACAGGGCTGGGGATGCATCTGGATCTGAGGATTCCACACAACTGAGACACAGCATGGTATAGTGGAAAGAGCAGGGCCTTGGTGCAGGCTGACCTGTGTCTGAATCCTGATTGTACCTCTGATGAGTCAACTGAATTCTGTTACCTCTGTTTCCTGATCTGTAAAATGGGTCCAGTAATACCTCCTGAAAAGCATATCTAAGATGCTAAGCAAGTGCCTTTTGGTGAGATACAGGGACATACAGATCCAAATGACCCTGTTACTGCCTCTGGCCAGTGCTAATTAAGCAATTCAGACAGTGAGCTTAGGCTGTCAGGATGAGAGGAAGGAGAACCAGCTCTTCCCTCTTCACTCCTTTTCTCTTTCTTCCTGTGGCTTCTACAGCCAGGTAAGACCTGGATCACCAGTGGCTGCTCTGAGAGCTGTCTCTGCACAGGAGGAACCATTCAGTGCCGGGCCTTCCGATGCCCCTCTGGGTCCCACTGCCAGCTCGGCTCCAACCATGGCAATAGCAACTGTGCACCTGACAGTAAGGGGAGCTGCTGGGGAGGGGGAGAGGGGCCTGAGGCTAAGGCTGAGTTGGTGTGAGAGGTAGGGCAAGAAGGGGATCAGCCTGGTCCTGAGCTCAGGCAGGCATGGGGTAGGCAGCTGGAGTTGGAGGCCTGTCTTTTCATTCTGGCTATGCGCCAGTTACTGATATTCTCTTGGACCCCTTTCCTTAAGGGTAAAAAAGGGACTGGACCAGGAAGTGGTCCTCTAAGGTTTTTAATCAGGCCAAGAGAAAAAGAAAGAAAAAATTCAAAGATCAGGGTGCCCAGGCCTAAGAGGAGACATCATTGTCAGGGAGGGATTCCAGGGACTGTTATACCCAGGCAGGGTCCCTTCTCAGTGTTCACCCTCCTTGGCAGAGTCAGAACAATGTTCAGTGCTTGGGGACCCCTTTTATCGCACGTTTGACCGCTTCAACTACCGCTTCATGGGCCACATGACCTACATTTTGGTCAAGACAGTGGACGTACTCCCTGACGGGGTAGAGCACCTGCTTGTGGAGGGGCGCAATAAGATGTATCCACCCTGGAGCCCTGTCTTCTTGCATGAAGTGATTACAACTGTCTATGGCTACAAAGTCCATCTCCAAGCCAGTCTACAGCTTGTGGTAAGAGCAGGGTAGAGCCTGGGTGTGGAGAGGCAGGTTGGGCTGTGGGATACCACCCAAGGGCAGGAGAAGCAGGGCTCCCTGTTCCCTGGGAAGTTTCTGGCAGGGGCAGGCATGGCATAGAAGTCAGAGTGAGCACCAGGCTCATTTCATGGGGTGCGGGAAGGCAGGGGTTGGGAGGCTAAGTTTTTTGGTTTTTGGCTTTTTTTGTTTGTTTGTTTTACAAGGAAGAGGCCAGGGCTGCCAGGGGAGCAAACCCCGAGGCTTCTGCCATGTGGGGCAATAAAGCACACTGGGGTATCTTCTTCCACTGGATAACTACACCAAGAAATATGGAGATGCGTGTGTGAAGAGGGGCCTGGACAAAAACAGGCCCAGGGCAGTTTGATTCCCTAGGCATGGGAAGTGGGACTGTGGTCAATTAAGATTGACCTTCATCGGCTCAGCGCCTATAGCTCAACCGGCTAAGGCGCCAGCCACGTACACCTAAGGTGGCAGGTTCGAATCCCCAGCCCGGACCCGCCAAACAACAATGACG
>CAUYTI010133749.1:0-16901 GCA_963575145.1 Galago senegalensis
AACTAAGAAAATTTTAAAGAATAGAAATTATTTCATGCATCTTCTCAGACCATAGTGGAACAAAAGTTCAACTCAGTAAGAACAGGAATCTGCAGTCTCATACAAAAACATGGAAGCTACATAACCTTATGCTGAATGACAGATGGGTCAGAGATGAGATCAAGAAAAAGATTACCAAATTTTTACAAGAAAATGACAATGAACACATGAGTTGTCAGACCCTCTGGGATACTGCAAAAGCAGTCCTCAGAGGAAAATTTATAGTTCTGCAAGCCTTCCTTAAGAGTATGGAAAGAGAAGAAATTAAAAACTTAATGGGACAACTCAAGCAACTAGAAAAGGAAGAATAGTCCAATCTCAAACCCAGCAGAAGAAAAGAAATCACCAAAATTAGAGCAGAACTAAATGAAACAGAAAACAAAAGGATTACAGAACAAATCAATAAATCAAAAATTTGGTTTTTTGAAAAAGTTAATAAATTTGATAAGCCTTTGACCAACCTAACCAAGAAAAAAAGAGTAAAATCTCTAATCTCATCAATCAGAAATGGTCAAGATGAAATAACAACAGTCCCCCTAGAAATTAAAAAAAATCCTCAAGGAATATTACAAGAAATGCATACTTTCCTTTCCAATTTATAAATTTGTAATCAAACGGAAGGGTGTGGTTGAGACAGAGTGTTTCCCTGGGATGTTATATAACAAGAATTTGAGCCCAATGATTGGAGAATGATTTATAGAAATAATTGAAACATCATTGTGGAGAAAAGAACCCAACTCTTTGTAACAGTTTGAACTCAACAACAAACCCAGAAAACAACTACAAATTCTTAGCAGGAATGAGATTAAGTTTAAAGATGGTACACTAGGGAAAAACCCATTATGATGGGTGGTGCCTGTGGCTCAAAAAGGTGGGCGCTGGCCTCAGATGCCAGAGGTGGCAGGTTCAAACCCAGCCCCCACCAAATACTGCAAAAAAAACCCAAACATTATGATGTCATCCATGATGACCATGAAGTAACTTTATCCTCGAATATCATGAAATCCAGGATTCTGGTCATAGATACTGACTTGTTTTCTGCTCACTTCAGCTGGTGTCCTGCAAGTGTTTGATGCAAGACATTTCTTACACTGCCATCCACAAACATAAGTGATGTCCCATTTGTACCTCATTGATTACATTAATGGCTGAGAATCCAGTCACTATGTTGACACAATACTTGAGATTTTATACAACAGTAAGACTCAAGCTGCATTCCAGATATTAAAACTGCATAGAGATACTTATGTAGGTTGCTGTGTGGTTTTTCTTTTCTTTCTTTCTTTCTTTCTTTCTTTTTTTTTTTTTTTTGGAGATAAAGTTTCATTTGCCACTTTAGGTAGACAGGTGTAACATCACAGCTGACAAACTACCACATCCTGGTGTCACAGAAACCTGAATGTCCTGGGATTAGGTAATTATTTTGCCTCAGGCTTTGCAGTAACTTGAACTACAGGCACCCTCCTCATTACCCAGCTATTTTTATTGCTTCAGATTGGTTGTGACCATTTTCAAACTCACCACCTCATGGTGAGCCACAACTTCAGACATTGAAGATTGACTTTTTTTTCAAACTAGGTATTGTGGCCAGGGGTGATGTTTCATGCCTCTTATCTTGGCAATTTGGGAGGCCCAGTCATTTGGATTGTCTGATATTCTGAATTGCACAGCACTCTAAGAATCAGTGTGATACTCATCTTTGAAGAATAAAAAAATGGTCAGATATTATGCAGGCTTATGGCATGCCAGCTGAGGGAGCTTAGGGAATAAGTTAAATTGATGAGAATGCCTGAAATTTCTGTGAGCTACAATACCAGTGTAGTCTACCAAAGACAACAAAACAAGACTATTTTTCAATAAATACTGAAGAAAACCACTTATGTTGGAGTTTCTTCTCATTTTTATTTATTTATTTTTTATAGAGACAGAAATTATTTTATTTTATTTTTTCCTGCTGTTTTTTTTTTTTTTTTTTTTTTTTACTTTGGCTGGGGCTGTGCTCACACCCACCAACTCCATCTTATGATGTCGGTGCCCTACTCCATTGATGCACAGACTCGGCCTGAGACTTACTTTATTTATCAAACTTAGTAAAGTTCTGTGACATCTACATATCACAGCAACTTTGAACTCTTGGGCTTAGGTGATTTTCTTCTCTCAGCCTCCAGAGTAGCTGGGACTACAAGTTCATGTCACAATGCCTGATCATTATTTTTACTTTATACCACAGATCTAGTGTAGAAAAATTTCCCCTAGATACCCATCAGATCCACTGGCAGTCTCCTAAGGAACGAACCGCAAACAAACTTACTTGTCCTGACTCGTTGTTCCTTTTTCTTCCCAGGGACCACAACAAATCTCCTTTTTTTAATTTTCTTAATAGTTTTTTATTATCATTATTATATCATAGTTGTGTGCATTAATGCAATCATGCTGTACAGAGTAGTGTTTTTATATACAATTTGAAATATTTTCATCAAAATTGTTAATTTAGCCTTCATGTCATTTTCTTAGTTATTGTGTTAAGACATTTATATTCTACTTTTAGAAACATTCACTTGTACCCTTGTGAGATAAACCATAGAGGTGATCCCTTCAATCGCCTCCCTCCACCCATTCACCCCCTCCCCTCCCCCTTCCCATATTCTTAGGCTATAATTAGGTTATAGCTTTCCTCTGAAAGCTATAAATTAGTTTAATAATAGGGCTGAATACATTGGATTCCTTTTTCTTCCATTCTTGAGATACTGTGCTAAATCTCATTCCCCCCCTCCTTTTTTTAAAAATTAAATCATAGTTGTGCACATTGATACTATCAATCTATTGACCTTTCCTCCTAATTTTGCTCTGGAAACTGTACCTAGCACAATTTCCTGCTTTCTTTTTTTCCTTCGTTCCTTCTTTCCTTCCTTCCTTCCTTTCTTTCTTCCTTTCTTCCTTTCTTTCTTTCTTTTTTTCATAAGACAGACAGACTTTCACTCTGGTGCTCAGGCTACAATGTCCATGAATTCAGCCTTGCAAACAATGACATTCAATTCTTCAGTAGAAGTGGTCCTCTTGTCTCAGCTTCTGGAGTATATGGAACTATAGAAGGGATACAACATTTGACTACCTTTTCTATTTGAGGAGAAACTCAGTTAAATATCAGGGCTGGGCCGGGCATGGTGGCACACGCCTGTAGTCCTAGCACAATGGGAGACCAAGGCGGGTGGATCACCTGTGCTCAGAGGTTCGAGACCAGCCAAGACCCCCCTGAGCTAAACGAGCCAGAGTGAGACCCTGTCTCTACAACAACAACAGGACAACAAGACAGCTGGACCTTGTGATCCCAGCTACATGGGGGGCAAGAAAACACTACAGGAGGAAGAAGTAATTAAAAAAAAAATTTAAAAAAAGACCTTCAAAGTATTAAAGTTGAAATAAAAAAAATTAAAAAAAACATCAGAGTTGAACTTGTCTTTCTCTTCCTCAGCCTTGTTCACAGCATCAGATTTCTAGTGATATTCCCAATTTTTGGTTGCCTAGAGCATGGAAACATTGTAGTCATGAGTGGGATTGTAGTCATTGAGCTCTACATAGGAACTTAGATTAACAGGGACTTTGAGGATTGACACATAGGGAGTATGTGAGGACTGTTATACGTAGTTGTGGGGGGAGATCACCACAACTATGAATGGATTTATTTCATGCTTATCAGGATTCATTAGTTATTGTGTAAAATACATATTGCCCAACATAACTATTCAATGTGTATTGTATCTTAGAAGCCAAAACTTGTGACACACCTAGCTCAGACATTATAAGTGATACATATTTGAGAATAGGCTGATATTTTCCATGATAATCATAAATACCTGCAGGTATGATGTATACTACTGGAAGCAGTACCTGACCGGATATCCAGAGGGAAAATTCAGTAGGACACATACAGTCTGAAACAAGCCTATTGTAGAGAAAGAATTCAAACTTTATGAAAAGTAGAACTGGGAATTGTGTGAGGTTTCATTTAGATCTGTCAAATCATTGTCTGATCACAGTACTCAATTTCTTGTTTTATAACATTCCAGGTAGCACGAGGATATAAAGTTCCCAGTAGCATTAGGTATAAACCACATTCTTCCATTTGATTGCAAATCCATGCCTTGAAAATGAAATTATGCATTGTTAAATCCCTTCACCATGTTTACAAAACATAATTGAACAAGCAGGAATCGAGAGTCAAGAAATGAATGCCACTCTTTGTATCAGTTCGAACCCAAAAACAAACCTGCAAAACAACTATGGATGCTTAGCAGGAAGATTAACCTTAAAGATGATGATCAAGGGCAACACACATTGTGAGGTCATCTATGGTGACCATGTAGTGACCTCATCCTGGAATGTCGTGGGATTCCAGCTTCTGGTCAAAGATATTCACTGGAATTTTCTGCTCACTTCAGCTGGTGTCCTGCAAGTGTTTGATCTAGGACATTTCTTACCCCTCAATTCATAGAGAGAGAAGTGATCACCAATAACAGTTGAGATTATAGTCACTAGACAGACAGAGCTGCTGAGATATTGTACAGCACTGAGACTCAAGCTTCATTCAAGATGATAAACCTGCATAGAGACACTTGAGTAGGATGATATTTGTTCTTTTTATTTTCTTTGCCACAAAGTTTCACTTTGTCACTGTCGGTAGTGTGCTGTGTCATCAAAACTCACTGAATCCTGAATGTCCTGGGCTCAGGAAGTTCTTTTGCCTCAGACTTCCCAGTAGCTTGAACTACAGCCACCTACACCAGTGCCCAGTTTTCTTTGCTGCAGATTGGCTAAGACCATTTCTGAACTAACCACCTTCATTGTGAGCCTCCACTTCAGACATTGAAGATGGTACATTTTAAAACTAGGTTTTCTGGCCCAGGGTGATTCTCCATACCTCTCATCTTGACAATTTTGGAGACCCATTCAGTTGGATTGTCTGAGCTTCTGAATTGGAGAGTAGTCTCAGTTCTAGTAAGATATCCATCTCTAAAGGATTAAAACAGCTGGATGTTATGCAGGCTCCTGGCTATCAGCTAAGAAAATAGTTCACTTGATGAAAACACAAAGTTTGCTGTGAGTTATGATATCAGTGTAGTCTAACAATGGCAACAAAACCAGAGTTTGTCTAAATAAATAAATGGAGAAAAACATTTCTATTTGAGTTACATTACATTTTTACATTTTTTTTATAAATAGAGACAGAGACTTACTTTATTTATCACACTCAGTAAAGTTGTGGCATCTACAAATCACAGCAACTTTCAACTCCCAACCTTAGGTGATTTTTTTCTTTCAACCTCCTGAGTAGCTGGGACTACAGGTGCACACTACAACTACTGGCTTTTATTTTTACATTTGAAGACAGATCTAGTGTTGAAAAATTTCCCCCAGACTAGATGTCAACTAAAGAAATTAGTTTTTCATAGGGAGTATTTTTTCCTATAACCTCTTATTAGTCAAGATTCAGATTTTACACAACTCTTATTCTTTGTTGTCTTAGGTTCTTGTAGTCTAAAATTCCTACACAATCTGGGGCCATATTCCTTTGCCCCTTTGAGTCCATAACCAGGGACTAGAATTCTTTGAAAGATGCGTACCCATCATACCAACTGGCAGTCTCTTAAGGAACAAACAACAAACTAGTCTTGACTTATTGTTACCTCCACCCCCTGGACCACAATTAATCTCCTCCATTATGTATTCCTGTATTCAATCTTCCTACTTATCCTTCCTTATAATTTCACTAAGGAAACTGTTCCTAGAAAAATTACTTCCTTTCTTTGATTATTTTTCATTAGGCTAACTCTTACTGTTTTCCACCGGCTAGATTGTTCATGACCTCAGCCTTGCAAACAATGATGTCCTACTCTTCATCTGAAGTGATCTTCCTGTCTCAGCCTCTGGAGTAACTGAAATGATACATAAGGGATACAAAACTTGAATATACTTTCTATTTGAGTAGAAACCTAGCGGGTGATCAGGGCTGAGGATGTCTTTCTGTTGCTCAGCCTTGTCTTAAAACATATAAGCTCAGGGGACATGCCCAATTTGGCTATTCAGATAATTGAAATTCTGTAGTCATGCATGGGATACGTCATTGATCTATACTTAAGAATTGATTTTATCAGGCACTTTGTGGCTTGTCCAATTCTCAGGCCTCAGTGACAGATAGTAAGTATGTCAGGACTGTTCTACATATCCATGATGGGAGATCAACACAATTCAGTGAGCTCTTTTATCCTTCTCAGATTTCATTAGTTATTGTTTCTTATATGTGTGATCAAACATAACTCTTAAACATGCATTGTGGTCAACAAGCCAAAAGTTTAGGAACAGTGAGCACAAAATGCAGAATTGGCAAAAATACCAAGATAGGTTGATATTTCCCATGATGATTATAAAGAACTGCCAGTATGGAGTATACTGTTGGACACATTGCCTCACCAGATATCAAGAGAGAACCTTCAGTGTGACCTCAACTGTCTAAAACAAGCACATTCTAGAGAAAGAAGTAAATGGGGGGTTGGAAACAAGATGGTACACTGGAGACAGTATTCCACAGAGGCTCTCATTCAGAAAGAGGTTTAAGACAGATGTTTAGAAAGTAAGCTGATGATTACAAGCTGAGCAAAGAAAGAAGATTGAAGAACACACATCAACCCTGCTCATGTTAGCTGCGGCCCCAAGTATACAAACAAAGGTACAAAATCCATCACCAAGCAGTTGGTAGTTCCTCCTTCATGAGATGCACTGGAAGTATATTCTGTACAAACAAGCAAGCAGAGTTGGAAGTCTTTTCGTTCTATACCATAGGAGAAACCCTCTAACAGCTGGACCTCCTACCTCCACTAGGGTGCCATGGCACTGTCCTTCCAGGCATAAAAATGTATAAGACTGTATATATTCTCTATCTGAAATTCTCTGCTCTCAGCACTCTCTTCCACTCTCCCCAGAGGTCTGGAAGCCTGTTCACTATGGATTACAGAATCTTGGACATTTTCTTGAGAGGTGTGGATAGTTCAAGGATTAAGGTTTGTGCTGATTATGGGACATTTGAATAAAGAGAGGGCAATCAACTGAGAAGGACCAATGCAGGAGCAATTGTGCTCCAAGGCACAAAGCAGTAGCTTCAGCCTCAGGAACAATAGGCTTCAAACCTTAAGGTATTCCTTAAAAATATGTCTTGTCTCTCTGGACAACAAGAGGAACCTGGGTATCTTTTCCTATTGCACCAACTAGCAAAACAGATTTGGGACAAAATTGCAGGCCCCATGAGTAAAAAGTAGCAGATAGAGCTATGGGACTAGAATATGCAGGCACATTGCTGCAGACTCCCAGGGTGGTGCTGAACCAGAAGACTGTTTTACTGACCCTAAGATGAACCCAGCCTCAGATAATCATAGCACAGACAGGTGGGCAGGCAGAAGAAAGAACTGACAGTGGAGTGTGAACACTATCTGGGCCCACCCCAACAAAAAATTCAGCCTAGACTGGGTCTGATCAACAGGGAGAATATAATCAGACAGAAACAAATTCTGCAAAGTTGTTCTGTCATGTTCTGCAAGCAATATCAAGCAGGGGCAGAGCTGGAGGTGAGTGAACTGCACCAGCCTCCATTAAGCACCTGAGGTTGTCAGGCTTCACCTTCTCCTGCAGGATACTGGCAAAGAGTGGCGAACTGTCTTAGGAGACATAGATCTATCTGTGACTAAGGAAGGTGTAAACCCTGGAGCATCTGCTCATTGGAAGAAACTGGGTTACAGCACTGTAACATTACCAGTGAGTGGGTATGACAGAAGTACAAGGTGGGGAAAAAGGAATCAACCTTACCAGGCTAATTTATTTCCTGAGTGGGGCGATCTGACATCATGGAGCACCAGAGCAAGTCATACTTAAGCTGCCAGCAGACCTCTACTGTCTATTTACCAAAGATCTTTTAAACTTTCTCACTTGAGACCAGTGCTGATTGGTACAATTAATTTGGACGTTTAGAACTGGACCAATCTCCCAAGGACTATCCAAAGTGGTATCCTGATTGTGTGGTTGTGGGAAGGTTTTGATATTTCTTTTCCAATTATTACCTGGGTGGGCAGGGTGATTTAATTACTAATATATCTCCATAGATGAGACTTCAACCCAGAGTAACTGATTCACTAGGGTAGGACAGAGACCAGCTGAAAACAAGACAGAGCCACTTAGCCCCACCTCACGAAGCAGGCCCCCAGTTTCTCAGACCATAGCACAGGACAGGTTCTTGGAAAAGCTCTATTGGAAAAGGTACAGACACCACATCTAGCTTTTGGGCAAAGGGCTAGTTAATCACTACTCCTGGAACCCCAACCCCAACTTTTCCTTATCTGCTTATCTAGCCAAACAGGGTAAAATAAGAATGGGACGTAATCAGTGGAAAAACTGCTAATGTGAATAACCAGTGTAGATCAACCCACCAGGGAAGACAAAACTGAAGATCCCATTCATAAAAAGATGGCTAAGATGTTAGAAATAAAATTCTGAATTTGGATTGAAAATAAGATTAATAGAATAGAGGCAAAGTTGTAATTAAATATTCAAGGAGAATTTCAAAAGTTCTCTCAGGAAATCAATGAACTCAAATACAAAATAACAAAATATTTTGACATATTCAGACAAGAATTTGTAGCCTTCAAAATATGGAAATACAGTAGTCCCTCATTAACATGACTGAGCAAGAAAACGAGAGGTTTTCTGACATTGAAGAAAAAGCATTTGATTGTTCTCAAGCACTCAAATGAGGAAGAAATTGTTTTCCCTATGCTTGCTTCTAGAATTTTTATGGTTTCATGTCTTAAGTTTAAATCTTTAATCCAGTGAGGGTCTATCTTAGTTAATGATGAAAGATGCGGGTCCAGTTTTAGTCATCGACATGTTGCCAGACAGTTCACCCAGCACCATTTGTTAAATAGGGAATTTTTACCCATTCAGTGTTTTTAATTGGCTTGTCAAAGATCAGGTAATGGTAAGTAGCTGGATTCATCTGTTGGCTCTCTATTCTGTTCTGTACACCTAACTGTCTATTTTTGTGCCAGGACCATGCTGTTTAAATCATTATAGATTTATTATATAATCTGAGGTGTGGTAGCAGTGATTTCTCCTGCTTTGATTTTATTGCTGAGTAATGTCTTGGCTAGGCTATTTAAGGTTTTTTTATGAATCCATATAAAATGAAGTATTACTTTTTCAAAACCTTTAAAATATGACAGTGGAGCAATAATAGAAAATGCATTAAAATTATATGCTTCTTTGGGTAATATGGACATTTTTACAATGTTGATATTTTATGAGGAGGAACCCCTGGGCAATTGATGCAACATCAATAATACACTTTTGGTACCTGATAAATTAAACACCCACACAGTCTTGAATACATTAAGTAAAGCACACAGACAGCCTTCAGAATATATTTGCAGGTTACATATTTGACTCTGACAAAGATTTAATAACCAGAATCCATAGAGAACTCAAACATCATAGCCAAAAGAGAACGAGTGATCCCATCTCAGGATAGGCAAGGAACTTGAAGAGAAATTTCTCTATAGAAAATAGGTGCATAGCCTAAAAATATATTTAAAAATGCTCACCATCCCTAATCATCAGAGAAATGCAAATCAAAACTACTTTGAGATCCCCCCTAACCCCCGTAAGATTAGCCCATATCACAAAATCCCCAAACCAGAGATGTTGGTGTGGTTGTGGAGAAAAGGGAACACTTCTACAGTGCTGGTGGGAATGCAAACTAATACATCTCTTTTGGAAAGATGTCTGGAAAACACTTAGAGAACTTAAAGAAGATCTGCAATTTGATCCAACAATTCTTTTTTTTTTTTAGGTATAAATCCAGAAGAACATTTGTATCACAATGTTTATTGAAATCAATTCATAATTTCCAGGTCATGAAAGAAGGCCAAGTGACCATCTATCCACGAATAGATCAATGAACTGTGCTATATGTACATCATGGAATACTATGCAACCATAAAGAAAGATGAAGAATTTACATCCTTCATTTTTACATGGATGGAGCTGGAAAATGTTCTTCTTAACAAACTATCATAATAATGGAAGAAAAAGTTTCCAATGTACACAGCCCTATTATGAAACTAATTTCTAGCATTCATATGAAAGCTATAACCTAATTATAGCCTAAGAATATGGGGAGTGGGGAGAGGGGTAGATTGGTGGAGGGAGGCTGATAGGAGGGATCATGGGTATGGTTTATCTCACAAGGGTACAAGTGAATATTTCTAAAAGTAGAATATAAATGACTTAACACAATAACTAAGAAAATGACATGAAGGCTAAATTAACAATTTTTATGAAAATATTTTAAATTGTATATGAAAACACCATGGTGTATGTCATGATTGCATTAATATACACAGATAAAATTTAATTTAAAACAGAGTAAAGAAAAATGGAGAATAAAAATTAATCATTATCTCCGAGAGCTCTGGGAATCTTTGAAAAACTAATCTTTGCCTTATGGGAATCTGTGAATGTGATGAAGTTGATTCACAAAGCACAGCAGTTCTGCTTTGTGAAATTATGTAAAATAACTTTCTAGTCATACCAAGAGATTCAGAAATTCAGCATGTGGTTTCAGAAACCCAGGATGACTAAAACCGTATAAGACATCTTCCAGGCACATCATAATTAAATTCATTAATGTTAATATGAAGGAGAAAAAAACGAAAGGCATAAGATAACCAGAACATACACGGGGAATAACACTAGAATGACTGCGGATATGTCTACTGTAAACTTTCAAGCAATAAGAGGGTGGCCATCAACTTTTAATCTCCTACAAGAAACCAATTTTCAACCCAGGATTGTGTATCCAGCTCAACTGAGTTTCACTTACGATGGAGAAATTAAAGACGTTAATGGCTTTCACATGGTGAAGAAATGTGCCATAACTAACTGAGTTTTCCAGGATATTCTCAGACCAATCCTTGATAATAATCAGTGCAATCCCCCAGAACAAATGTAACTCACTCAGGAACTTTTGCTCAAATTTCAAATTCCACAGTGGTGAAAAGATTAAAAATGTCCACTGGAATTTTGAAAAATCTGATACCCAAAATTTTACCAGTCTTATCAATATTCTCGATTAATATGATTGGCTTAAACTGTCCTTTAAAGTTGTCCTCTAAAGTCCTCCTGATTGGCTTACTGGATACTCAATCCAGGTATATGCTGCATACAAGAATCTTATCTTACTTTGAAAGATAAATATAGACTCAGGGTGAAGGGATGGTCATCTATATTCCAGCGAAATGGAAAGCACAAGAAAGCAGGTGTCACATTTTTATTCACAAATACAATAGGCTTTAAAACAACAAAAGTAAGCAAGGATAAGGTTGGTAGCTTCATATTTATTAAGGGAAATACTCAATATAATGAAATTTTAGTTATTAATATTTATGAACCCAACCAGATTGTGCCTCAACTTAGACACTCTAACAGATTTGAGAAACCTGATTTCTTCCAACTTAATCAAGATGGAGTTTTTAACACTCTTTGGGTAGTGTTGACTAGAAAAGAAGCTAAGAAAAAAAATTAGATTTAATCTTAACCATTCAACATTTAGATTTAACAGACATCTACAGAACTTTTCATATTAACAAAACTTAATACAGATTATTCTCATCAGCCCACAGAACATACTTCAAAATCAATCACATCTTACTTCAGAGGTCTAACCTCAGCAAATTTAAAAGAATAAAAATTATTCCTTGCATTTTTTCAGACCATTATAAAATAAAAGTAGAAATCAGGAACAAGAGAAATCTGCATAATGATACAAAAGCATAAAAGCTAAATAACCTTATGATGAATGTTACCTGGGTCACAGACAAGATTAAGAAGGAAATTATCAAATTTTTAGAACAAAATGATAATGAAATATGAATTATCAGAACCTCTGGGATACTGCATAAGCAGTTTTCAGAGGGAAATTTATAGTACTGAAAATCTTCCTGAAGAGAACCAAAACAGAAGAATTTAACAAATTAATGGATCATCTCAAGCAACTGGGAAAGGAAGAACATTCCAATTCCAAACCCAGCAGAAGAAATCACCAAAATTAGAGCAGTATTAAATGAAATTGAAAACAAAAGTATTATACAAAAAATCAATAAATCAAAAAGTTAGTTTTTTGAATTGGTCAAGAAAATAGATTAACACTTTGGCATGTCTAACCAGGAAAACAAAAAGAATAAATCTCTAATTTTATCAGTAAGAAATGGTAAAGATAAAGTAACAAGAGAGCCCTCAGAAATTTAAAAAAAAAAATCCTTAATGAAAATCACAAGAAACTTTATTCTCAGAAATATAAAAATCTGAAGGAAATTAACCAATACGTTGATGCATGCAACTTTTCCTGATTTCACAAGAATGAAGTGGAAATTTTGAATAAGTCCATATCAAGTTCTGAAATAGTATAAATTATTTCTGTCTAACAAAGGTAAAAGTGAACTTCTCTAGAACTAGAATGTAAATGTTTTGACACAATGTCTATGCAAATGACATGAAATTTATGGGAACCAGCTTGATGAATGTCAAAATGTATATGAAAACACTACACTGTACCCCACGTTTGCATTAATGTATACAGCTATCATTTAATAATAAAAAAGAAAAATAAAAACAAAATCTCCCCAAAAGAATAGCCCAGGACCAGAAGGCTTCACGTCAGAATTCTACTAAAGCTTTAAAGAGGAACTAATACTGACATTACTTAACTTTTTCCAAAATATAGAAAAAGAAGGAATACTACACGACACATTCTATGAAGCAAACATCACCTTGATACCCGAACCAAGAAAAGACCCAACAAGAAAAGAAAATTATAGACCAATATCACTAATGAATGTCAATTTGAAAATATCCAACAAGACCCCAATAAATGGAGTTCAGCAACACAGCAAAATAATTGTATAGCATGACAAAGTGGGTTTCATCCCAGGATCTCAAGGCTGGTTCTATATACATAAATCTATAACTATAATTAAGCAAACAAACAAATTTAAAATACAAAGATCATATAATTTTCTCAGTTTATGTAGGACAAGCATCCCTCCTTGAGCAGAACACTTAAGGAAATTGGTACAGAAGAGACATTTCTTAAACATAGAGGCTCAGCACCTATGGCTCAAGTGGCTAAGGCACCAGCCACATACACCTAAGGTGGTGGGTTCGAATCCAGCCTGGGCCTGCCAAACAACATGCCTGCTGCAACCAAAAGATAGCCAGGCATTGTGGTGGGCACCTGCGTTCACAGCTACTTGGGAGGCGGGGGCAGGAGACTCACTTGAGCCCAGGAGTTGCAGGTTGTTGTGAGCTGTGATGCCATAGCACTGTAGCCAAGGGGACAGCTTGAGCATATATATAGCATATATATATATATATATATATATATATATATATATGCTATATATATATATATATATTCTATATATATATATGCTATATACATATATATATATGCCATCTACAGAAATCCCAAAGCTAATATAATATTGTATTGAATGCAGTTAAATTGAAATCATTTCCACTCATATTAGGAAACAGGAAAGTTTGCACATTGTCTTCATTGCTCTTAAACATTGTAATAGAAGATTTAGCCATCACAATTAGGAAAGAAAAGGCAATCAAGTTTATCTATATAAGGTTAGAAAACATCAAACTTTCACTCTTTGCAGATTATATGAGTGTATATCTGAAAAACACCAAGAATTCAACTACAAAACACTTAGAAGTGATGAAGAAATACAGCAGTGTCTCAGGTTTGAAAATCATAAATCGAAAACCATTATGTATACCAACAGCAATCAATAAAAGAAAAAAATCAAGGACTCTATTTCTTTCACATTAATGTCAAAAAGGATGAAATATTTGGGAGTTTACCAAACAAAAGATGTGAAAGATTTTTATAAAGAGAACTATGAAAATCTAAGAAAAGAAGAAGCTGAGAATTTTAACAAATGGAAAATCATACCATGCTCATGGGCTGGGAAGAATCAACATTGTTAAAAAGAGGATACTATTATATATATAATTCTAATTAAATCCTTATGAAAGCTTCACTGTCATACTTTAAAGATCTTTAAAAAAAATGATGATTCCTTTTAAATGAAATCAGAAAAAACCTAGAATAGTTAAGACTTTACTCAGAAAGAATAAAAAAGCAGGAAAAATAACGTTACCAGACCTCCGACAATACTATAAATAGATAGTGATCAAAACACAATGCCACTGCCACAAAATCAGAGGTAAAAGAATGGAACAGAATAGAGAACCAATATATGACCCCAGCTATTAACAGTTATGTGATCTTTGACAAGCCATTTAAAAACATTGCTTGGGGAAAATATTTCCTATTTAACATAGAGTTTGGGGGGAACTGGTTGGCAACCTGTAGAAGCTGAAAATGAACTCAGACCATGTACAACTAATTCAGATAGACTCTCACTGGATTAATAATTTAAACTTAAGACACAAAACTATAAATATAGTATAAGAAAGTGTAGGAAAAACACTTGAATAAATTGGACTGGGTGAATATTTTATGAGGAGGACCCACCAGGGCAAGTGAAGCAACAAAAAATACACTACTGGGACCTGATCAAACTAAAAAGCTTCTGCAGAAAAAAGAACACAGTAAGTTAAGCAAGCAGAAATCCCTCAGAATGTAAGAACTTATTTGCAGGAAATGTCTCTGAAAAAAGTTTAATAACCAGAATCCATAGACAACTCAAACATATTAGCAAGAAAAGAACAAGTGATTTAATCTTAGGGTCGGCAAGGGACTTAAAGAGAATCTTCTCTAAAGAAGACATGCACATGGAGTACAACATATGAAAAAATGCTCATCACCCTTAGTCATCAGATAAATGGAAATCAAAACTTCCAGTAAGATTACCCCATATCACAAAATCCCAAAAGTAGAGATGCTAGTATGGATGTAAAGAAAAGGGAACACTTCTACATGGCTGATGGGAATTCAAACTAATACATTCCCTTTGGAAAGATTTTTGGAGAAAACAGAAAACTAAAAATAGACCTTCAATTTGATCCTACAGTTCCTTTACTAGGTATATATATATATATATCCAGAAGACCAAAAATCACACTGCAACAAAGATATTTGTACCAGAATGTATATTGCAACCCAATTCATAATTGCTAAGTCATGGAAAAAGCCCAAGTGCCCGTTAATTCACAAATGGATCAGTAAATTTTGGTATATGTACACAATGGAATATTATGCAGCCTTAAAGAAAGACAAAGACTTTACCTCCTTCATGAGTACATGGATGGAGCTGGAACATCTTTGATATTATTTATATCAAAGTATCTCAAGAATGGAAGAAAAAGTATCCAATGAATTCAGCCCTACAATGAACATCTTTTTTTTTTTTTTTAGTGTTTTCACACACATTCTGAAATACTTTCATCAAGCTGGTTCACATAAATTTCATGTCATTTGCATAGTCATTGTGTCAAAACATGTACATTCTAGTTCTAGAAAAGTTCACTTCTACCCTTGTTAGACAGAAATATAAGTGATCTTTCCAGTTAACCTCCCACCACCCAGCCACCCTTCTCCCCTCCCCTTCCTTACCCCTCCCCATATTCTTGTGCTAGAATTAAGTTGTTTCTTTCATTTGAGAAGTATATATTACTTTCATAGAAGGGATGTGTACATTGGATACTTTTTCTTCCATTCCTGTGATACTTTGCTAAGAAGAACATTTTCCAGTTCCATCCATGTAAACATGAAGGAGATAAAGGCTTCGTTTTTCTTTAGGGCTGCATAGTATTCATGGTGTACATATACCATAGTATGCATGGTGTACATATACCACGGTTTATTGATCCATTCATGGATTGATGGGCATTTGGGCTTCTTCCATGACCTGTCAATTATGAATTGGGCTGCAAGAAACATTCTGATACAAACATCTTTAAGGTAATGTGATTTTTTATCTTCTGGGTATATACCTAATAGTGGAATTGTAGGATCAAATGGTAGATCTAGTTTTAGTTCTCTGAGTGTTCTCCAGATGCCTTTCCAAAAGGAACGAATTAATTTGCATTCCCACTAGCAATGTAGAAGTGTTCCCGTTTCTCCACATCTACACCAGCAACTCTGGTTTTGGGATTTTGTGATATGGGCTAATCTTACTGGAGTTAGGTGATATCTCAAAGTAGTTTGGATTTGCATTTTTCTAATGATTAAGGATGGTGAGCATTTTTTCATATATCTATAGGCCGCATGCCTATCTTCTTTGGTGAAATTTCTTTTCAAGTCCTTTGCCCACTTGGCAATGGGATCACTTGGTTCTTTTTTGTTTTTTATTGTTTTAATAAGTTTGAGTTCTCTATGGATTCTGGTTATTAAACCTTTGTTAGAGACATAACCTGCAAATATTTTTTCCCACTCTGATGGCTGTCTGCATGCCCTACTTACTGTGCTTTTGGCTGTGCAGAAGCTCTTTAGTTTAATCAGGTTCCAATAGTGTATTTTTGATGTTGCTTCTATTTCCCGTGGGGTCCGTTTCATAAAAAATTTGCCTAGGCCAATTTCTTCAAATGTTTTCCCTGCACTTTCTTCAAGTTTTTTTAATGGTTTCATGTCTTACGTTTAAATCCTTAAACCAGTGAGAATCTATCTTAGTTAATGGTGAAAGGTGTGGATCCAGTTTCAGTCTTCTACAGGTCCCCAGCCAGTTTGTCCAGCACCATTTGTTAAATAAGGAATCTTTTCCCCATTCAATGTTTTTTATTGGCTTATCAAA
>CAUYTI010133750.1:0-36790 GCA_963575145.1 Galago senegalensis
TGTTCTGCCGGTATCACTCTTCTCTCTCAGCTGGGCTCCCAGTTTTCGACTTTGTTGGGTGTTTCTCCAGACTTTATCCTTTCTTCTGAACAGGAGCTTCTGTCGGAGACTGGTGCCTGTCAGCCATCTTGACCACTCCCTATTTGAAGTGACTTTTAAAAAACTTAATTTTTAAGAAAATTTTAGCTAAGAAAATTTCTTATCATTTTTATCATATATATGTTTAATTTTTGCCCCCAAATGATAAATCCATGTCATTAAACCTACATATTGAAATAATTTTTTTCCATTTTTCTTCTTTTCCAATATAATCTGATATTAGCAACAAACATACATCTCACAACTTCTTGTTTTGCTATTTTAAATTTGTAATTGTTTTTCTTTTGTTCACATTTTGTAATAATCCTCAAGAATTATTTCTTATATACTACAGTCTAGAGATGTCGGAGGAGTTATGGTAGGAGACATGTTTCCTATGACCCCATCCAATGACATATTGAAACAAGGCCTGCTGTCTTTGCTGGATTATAATAGTTCCTCATTTGCTCCACTTATAATGTTTGCAATTTGTCTTGGCATATTATGTTACTTTTATAAAATTTGTATTTTTTAATTACTCCAAAATTATCTGTTGCTTTATTACTTATTCTAATATAGTTTTTGTTTTTCACTTACACCTCTGCTTTCCTCTCTCTTCTCTCCCTCCCTTCTTTCCTTCCTTTCTACCTTTTTCTTCTTTCTTTTCTTTCTTTCCATCCCTTTCCTTCTTCCTTTTTCCCTCTCCCTCTCTTGTTCTTCCTATACTGCTTATATGTGCTATAAATACTCATATATGAGGTCAAACAATTAAGTTTGCAAACACTTCCTAGAAAAAGCACTACATATTTTGTTGCTGACTGTCATTCTGGTCACCTTCAGAGTATTCTCCTTAGATAGTTATGCATTGATGCCAGTCTCTAGTCCACCCTTTACAGCAATTTTGGAACTCTTTTCTGGAATGGCCATCAAAGCTGTTGTATTACCCTTGATGTCCTAAATATCATCAACATATCTTCCTTTCAATATTTCCTTTGTCTCTGAGTAAATAAAAAAGTCACTTGGAGCCAGATGAGGTGAGCAGGGAGAATGTTCCAATATAATTTTTTGCTTATTGGCTAAAAATCTTCATCATATACATTGTTTTGATTTGTCATGAAGCAAGAGTTATGAGTTGTTGGCCAAGATTTTCAGTTAAGATTTTCCTGTTTCTCTATCTAGGTTTACTTGGTCTGTTATGCTTCTCCCAGTTGGTCAACAATTTTAATACCCAATTCAATAAATTTTTGTGATGTTTCCAATAGTTCTGGTAGTTACTGACTGACCTCTCTTCATCAGTGACACTTTCTCTCCCTGCAGAAAAAACATTTCATCCATTTGTATACTACCATTTTCTTCATGGCATTATCCCCATGAAATTGGACTAACATGTCCCTTATTTCACTTTTACTCTTGCCAAGTTGAACAAGAAATTTCATGTTCATTCCTTGTCCTAATTCAAGCTCCAACATTCTCATGATGACACAAAAAACATGCAACAGTGATTAATACTAGGCAGCAAAACACCACTACACAGTGACATGAAGACAGCTGTGAGACACTGATATACCAAGGTAATGAAACCCTACCAAGATGTTTGTACAGTTCTTCCAATGTAAGTGCACAGTGGCAAGTTCACTAACTTAATTGTCAGAGTATATATTTCTGTATTGGATTCTAAACAAAGACTGTTTCTAACAGACTTTGTATTAATGAGCTGCTTTCCTAAGCTAGTGCAGTAATAGATCTTAAACACTTTATTTATCAAACATAAAGAATGTCATTAAAACAGAAGTCAATGAGAGGAATTCTGAGAGGAACTAAAAAAAATACATTTGCTATATGGCTTCACCCAAATATAAAATTTAATGTTTTTTGGATAAATGAATGGAAAGGGTGTTATTTAATAAAAGTTCTATGTAGGGTATATTTTCCATCCTAGGATGGGTATATGACTATCACTCTGGGGATATTAAAAATATAAGTTTCTAATGCCTTTTTAATAAACATTAACTGAATAATTTTACTTTAAATTGAAAGACATGATTACTATTCTTAGTCAACCTAGAAGATTGCACAAGAACAAAATACTAGATAGTTTGAATATCCTAATATGCATTTATATATATAATGTAATAGCACATTTATATGAGCTTCTTAACTTTTGTAATTCATGTGCCATTAACTTGATCTAGAAATTTCTTTCCTAAAAATATTTTAATAGATGAGTTCCAAAGAAAATGAGGCCCATAATTGTTCAAATATGGGTTATATATAGCTAATGTTATTCTGACAACTATCTTTTGATATTAATTCATTCAGTCACCTTTTCATTTATTCTAATAAATTAATGTACCACTTTTGTGTTTGTCACTGAAAAGAATTATGAAGAGTTGAAAGAGGGAGACTCCTCTGAGAGAAAGAAAGAGAATCTATAAAGAGATTAGAAATGTCCTTGGCCAATAAAAAAGATTATAGATGTTTAAGTGTTCTTTGTGTAGCTTGGTCATTTTAAGCCATAAACTTGCCAATTTGGTATTTGGTATGATGATCTGATAATATGTTATAATGAGGATTATATAAATAAAACCTTATAAATTTTGATATGAGCCAAAATATTCATTCCAAAGATGCTGATAGGCAAAATATAACTAATTGCATATAATATTATCTGTTGTATTATATGTTGATTTAAATGTTTAATTAAGCTTTGTCTTTTTTATTTCTTATTATTTTTTATTTTTTTATTTTTTATTTTTTGAGACAGAGCCTCAAGCTATCCCCCTGGGTAGAGTGCCATGGCATCACACTCACAGCAACCTCCAACTCCTGGGCTCAAGCGAGTATCCTGCCTCAGCCTCCCAAGTAGCTAGGACTACAGGTGCCCGCCACAATGCCTGGCCATTTTTTGGTGGCAGCCATCATTGTTGTTTGGCAGGCCTGGGCTGGGGATTCGAACCCGCCACCTTAGGTGTATGTGGCTGTCACCTTAGCCACTTGAGCCACAGGTGCCAAGCCATCTTTTTTTATTTTTTAAGATACTTTTTAGAAATATCTATTAATATTGTGCAATTTATTGAATTAACATCTTTCCATGTAATTCAGGAAGAATCATCTCAGTTAAGAAATATTTCAGGTAAGAATGTGATAAGAGAGCTGGGCATGGTGGCTCACACTTGTAATCCCAGCACTCTGGAGGTTAAGGTGGGTGGATCACCTGAGCTCATGAGTTCAAGACCAGCCTGAGCAAGAGCAAGATCCCATCTCTAAAAATAGCCTAGCATTGTGGTGGGTACCTATAGTCTGAGCTACTTGGGAGGCTGAGGCAAGAGAGGCAAGAGAATTGCTGAAGCCCAAGAGTTTGAGGTTGCAGTGAGCTATGACACCAGGGCACTCTACTGAGGGGCAAAAAAGTGAGACACTTTCTTAAAAAAAAAAAAAAGAATATGGTAATACCCTTTACATTCTCAGCATTTATGTCACTAGATTTCATTTTCTTTGCTATTAGATATTAGGGAAAATAGGTTTTTAAATATCAAGTTGATATTTACATCAAGTTTTCAAATACAAGTTGATACCGAATGTATAAACATGGAGCATACTTTTGGACAAAATGAATAAGAAATTTCAGTCACACTACAACTTGCTAGGAAGTTTATCTGATAAGATATATACTTTTTATAAAATACAGTGTGTCATTCTGATTGGTTTATGTTAAAGTTCATGTGTAAGTTGGGAAAATATGGTTGGCTATATAGTTCAGAGATTTGGATGTGAAACAAATGAGGTTTTCTGAATAAAGTAAGCAATCAGGAGACCAATCAGTTTATATTACCACAGTCAGCCTGTGATACTCTTTACTTTACAATATAATAAAAAGCCAAACATGAACAATAAGATAGTTAAATATGTTTGATTTAAATAAATGCAAAAAGAATTTTAGGAGAGAATAAATATGGATATAGGTAAGATTGAAATACATTTTCACTATACATATGTATCATAATATTTTATTCAAACATATGCATTTTCTATGGAGTCAATATTTCCAATACAAATAAATGTAAACTTTCACATAGACAATATAATTGATTATTTTTATTCTATGCTCTTCCTGGCTCCTTCATTCCAATTTAGCTCCCTCATGGGCTCCTGTTTCATTTGTCTGAAACAAAAAAAGATACACCAGGTTTTCTTTTTTAGAATGGATGGATGTTTAAATATCTTGTTTTATTCATCCAATTCTGATCTCACCAACTAAACCTTTAAAATACGGAGAAAGTTGCAAAAGCTCATTAAGAATAAAGAAATTGGCTCAGTACCTGTGGGTCAAGTGGCTAAGGCACCAGCCACATACACCTAAGGTGGCAGGTTCGAATCCAGCCCAGGCCTGGCAAATAACAAAGATGGCTGCAACCAAAAAAAAAAAGCTGGACGTTGTGGCGGGCACCTGTGGTCCCAGCTACTTGGGAGGCTGAGGCCAGAGACTCGCTTGAGCCCAGGAGTTGGAGATTGCTGTGAGCTGTGATGCCATGGCGCTCTACCCAGGGGGATAGCTTGAGGCTCTGTCTCAAAAAAAAAAAAAAAAGAAATTTGCATTTAAACAAACTAGAATATGAATATGGGGGAAATTTTCTAAAAACATATGACCTTTAGCTATGCTGACTTTTGTTCACATAGAGTACATATATATGAGCAACGAAGTTAAAGTTGAACACAAATTGTTTGGCTGAACATTTTTTGAACACAAGATTGTGATGATTTGGGGGGGAGGAGGGATTATTAGAGTAAATTGTTTGATAACCTTTCTGGAAATTTGCATTCATGATGTTTTTTCTCTACACTAATGAGTAAATGACCTGTGCAGTATATTTTAAAAGAATATAATCTAAAGACAAGGATCTGAACATTAATTCCAGGTGTTAAAAGTGATGATTCAGCACACTAAAACACTTAGAAAAGAAAAAAGTAGAAGAGTGATAGATTTTATATTATTATTGTTGCTTTATTTATACGTGATGTTGAAAATACAGTATTCAGGAATCAGAAACTGGAGGAAGGGGCAAGGAAGATGAGGAAGTCATGTTTCAACCTGTAGGTGGTTCTGATGCTTGATTCAGTTTGAGAGTTTGAGAACTTCAGAGATACAAATATATATGTAGTATAATATATAAAATCCATAGTATAGATTCCTCTTTGTGGCTGAGCTACTGGCAATTTCTGCCACACATAGACTGTTCCCTCCATCTATGCTCACCTCCAACAACATCCATCAGGTGAAGTTGGGGTCCAACCCCTGGGTGCAGGGCCCCAGATTGCAGTGTCACTTTTACTACAGAGAAACTGGCTCTCTGCCTCTTGCCTCTCTGGGAGCCCAACATTGTTAGCAGTGACCTTGAAGATGAGATGAGTAAGGTGGTAGTCTAGAGACATCTACTTTGCAGCTGCTGGTGGTGAGATTGGGGAGAAAGGACTGAGCCAACTCTGGCTGAGTTGCCCTGCCTGGAGGCATCCCTTGGGGGAGCAGGGAAGAGGCTGGAGACTCCAGGAGCCAACAAAGAAATTGGGAGCTGTGGGAAACTGGCACAGAATTGACTATAGTGAGAGGCTCACCACTTCAACAGCAGGTTTCAGACAAAGAAGGCCAGTACAGCTATTTTTTTTTTCAGCCCTGTGTATTTGTGAGAGCTATCTTGGGAAAGTTTAGGCAAATGAGTGATCTTAAACACTGCCCAGTGGCTGGGATTGACCCACCAGGCAGAACAGAGCTCTTGTTATCCATCTGCTGGCAGAGTGCTGCCATTGTGGAAGAGCAGCCTGGGAGAAGCAGCCTGCAGAGTTCTAGTCTCAGGCTGGTGATGGTGTACCTGCTAAGTTGGGCAGCCACCTTTGGGGAAACTCAAGCAAAACCTGCCTTGATGGGAAAGCCACTTTGTGGCCAAGAGTCAATGAGTGGAAAGGTCAAGGCATGTCTCTTAAGTGATTGATTAATGCTTCAGGCTCTCAACCCTGTAGGGGGATTGTGGGCAAATAAATCAGGAAAACAGAACCAGGTTGCCTTGGCAACTAGATAGTAGCTTCTAGCTCCCATCTTCTACAGAAATATCAGCATCATGATTAGCATCTATGAACCCCAGACCATCCCAGGTTGTCCAGGCAACTTATTGCTATATATGTATTTTTTCCTTTTTTTTTCAATTTTTCCCTTACGCTTCATTTTTATTTGTGTTTTTTTTTTAATATTTGTAATTGTTCCTTTTGTTAACAGTAAGGTCTCCATTTTTGCTATGACTTTTCTACTCTGTTTGATTTTTATTTGCCAATATTTTTCTTAGGTTTCTTCTTTTCTTGTTTGTTTTGTTTTATTTTGTTGCATTTCTATTTTTCCATGTTTACTTTCTTCAATAATAAGTGGTCCATTTTTGCTATAGTTTTTCTACCTCTTTAATTCCTTCTTTCCTTTCCATTTCTCTCTTTATCTCTCTCTTTTTGTAAATATTTTTCTACCTTTCTTATTTTTCCCATATAAATTTCTCAAGTAACTAATAAGATATAACTCCTCTTTTTTACATCTTATAAAATTTTATTTTAAATTTTCTTTATATACTTTTATTAGGTTTATTTTTTCCTTTTTTCCTATTTGTTTATTTCTTTGTCAATCTCTATTCAATTTATGGGACAGAACCTTACTCTGAAGCCTGGGGTGGGGAGGGCAACCATTGGCCAGGTTCAAGGAGAGCTTGAACCACAGGACTAAGGTGTCCTTCTAGCTTTGGCCTTGGAAGGATGCCATTGGTAGGTTTCTATTATGATATACTGCCCCTCTCTCTCTTTCAGTAAAGTTGGGATCTTGTTTTTGCTCAAGCTGGTAAGGAGCTCCTTACCTTGAGGGACCCACCCATCCCAGCCTCTTAGGGGTTGAGAATTGTAAATGTAGGTTAAAGCACCCTGCTGAGCACCATTATCACTATCATCTCTCTTTTTCTATTATTTTTCTCTTCTTTCTGTCAGTCTTTCCTTTTATCCACTCCTTGTCTTTTTTTTTTTCTTTTCTCCTATTGTTCTTTGTCTTCCCATTGCTCTTCTCTCCTTTCTTCTCTTTGGTCCTATACCAAAAGGACACTTCAACGCCTAAGCACAGAGACAAGTTAATTTAAAGAAAAGGAGAAAATGAAAGGAAAAAGTAGGGGAGGGAAGTAGACAAGAAGAAAACACTCAAGAGGAGGAACCAAAATAAAAATCCCAGTAACATGAAAAACAATAACACAGTAACCCCCCACACAAGGGATCACGAAGTAGCTACCACAGAGGTTTCTACCTATAAAGAAATGATGGAAACAATAGCTAGTTAATATAAAATATGGATGTAAAACAATGAAGGGAATTATGGAGAAAGTGGAAAATCACCAAAAGAAATATAAAACAGAATCAAATGAAGGATGGAAGATATGAAGAATTTAGAAAGGATATAGCAGAGCTCATGAAATTGAAGTATTCAATCAGGAAACTTAAAGATTCAGTAGAATTTATGAATAATAGATTATACCATGGATAAGAAATAATCTCAGAACTAGAGGATAAAGCTCTTTAGCTAACATAGGCAGCTAAAGAGGAAGAAAAGAAGAAAGAGAAAACAGGATATTCACTCAGAGAATTATGGGACTTCACAAATCATTCAAATGTACAGATTATAGATATTCCTGAAAGGCAAGAAGATCATCCCAAAGGAATGGAAGCCCTACTAGAGGATATCATACATGAAGATACCCCAAGTATCAACAAATATTCTGACTCACTTCTGCCAGAGGGATGTCAAACCTCAGCCATGTCAACTCAAACAGAATATCTCCAAGACAAACTGTCATGAACTTGTCCAAAGCCATGACAAATAGAAAACTTTGCAAACAGCCAGGAGTAAGCACTAACTGACCTACAAGGTCAAATACATCAGGGTGACTGCAGTCTTCTCAGCTGAATCTTCTTAAGCCAGGATAAAATGGTCATCTACCTTTAACCTTCTTAAATAAAACAATTTTCAGCCCAGAATTCTAAATCTGCTAAGCTAAGCTTCAAAATAGACCAAGAAATCAAATCTTTTATTCATATGCAAACATTGAGTAAATTCACCACTACATGAGCAGCTTTACAGGAAATACTTAGACATATTCTCCACACTGATCATCACAATGGGCCATTAGCAAAGTAAACACCAGAAACTAATGAACAAAACCAAGCTTCCACAGTGACACAGAGGATAAAACTAAGCAATGGACTTTCACAAAATAAGATGAATATTTTATTCTGTCACATTTATCAATTCTCTCAATAAATGTTAATGGCTTGAATTCCCCAGTGAAGAGGCACAGGCTAGCTAATGGAATAAAAAAGCACAAGCCATCTATATGATGACTCTCGAAAACTCACCTAGCTCAAAGGACAAAACAAGACTGAGGGTAAAGGGTTAGAACACAGTATCTCAGGCAAATGGAAATCAGAAGAAAGGAGAGGCTGCATTCTTATTTTCAGATACAAGTGGATTTAAAGCAACTAAAGTCAAGAAAGACAAAGATGGTCATTTCACACTGGTCAAGGGAATGATACAACAAAAGGATGTTTCAATTCTAAATATTTATGCACCCAACATAAATGTTTCCAGATTTCTGAAACAGACCTTAATTGATCTGAGGAATGTGATATCCTATAACACCATAATAGCTGGGACTTTAGCACTCCTCTTACAGAGCTGGGTAAATCCTCTGAACAGAAACTAAACAAAGGTACAAGGGACATAAATGTGACACCAGAACAACTGTGCATAATAGACATATACAGAACACACCACCCCAAAGCTAAGGAATATGTTCTTCTTGTCAACCTATGGAACCCTATCCAAAATAGATTATATCTGAGGACACAAATTAAACCTCAAAAATATTAAAAGAATTGAAATGACACCTTGTATCTTTTCAGACCTCAAGGCAGTAAAAGTGGAACTCAACTCCAGTAAAATTTTCATGCCCACACAAAGACATGGAAATTAAACAACCTCATGCTGAATGACAGTTGGGCCAATAAAAAGATATAAAAGGAAATTGTTAACTTCTCTGAGGATATCAACAATGAAGACAGAAGACACCAAGACCTGTGGGATATTGCAAAAACAAACCTAAGAGGGAAATTTATCACATTAAATGCCTACATCCAAAAAACAATGAGAGCATATCAATAGCCCAATGAGTTATCTTAAAGAAGTAGAAAGAGTAAAACAAACCAATCCCAAATCCAGCAGAAGAAAATAAATAACCCAAATTAAATCAGAAATAAATAAAACTGAAAACAATAAATCATTCAGAAAATTAGAAGCAAAAAGTTGTTACTTCAAAAAGATAAATAAAACTCATAAACCTTTTGGCCAGATTAACTAGAAACAGAAAAGTAAAATCTTTAATAACTTCAATCAGAAACAAAAAGGTGGATACTAACTAATATCACAGTGATACAAAAGATTATCTCTGACTACTATAAAAAAAAATCTATGCCCAGAAATTTGATAATGTCAAGAAAATGGACAAATAACTGGATTCACACTATCTCCCTTGAATCAACCAGGAAAGACTAGAACTCTTGAACAGACCAATATCAAGCATTGAAATTAAAGAAACAATAAAAATCTTCCAACAAAAACAGCAAAAAGACCTGGACCAGATGGCTTTAAAATTCTACCCCATCAGAATTCTATCAAATCTTCAACAATGAGTTTGTACCTACACCTTAGAACCTATTCTAAAACTTTGAGAAGGAAGGAACATTCTTTTATTTTTTTTGAGACGGAGCCTCAAGCTATCCCCCTGGGTAGAGTGCCATGGCATTACAGCTCATAGCAACCTCCAACTCCTGGGCTCAAGTAAGTCTCCTGCCTCAGCCTCCCAAGTAGCTGGGACCACAGGCACCCGCCACAATGCCCAGCCAGGAACATTCTTAATACATTCTATGAAGCAAACATCAACCTCATACCAAAATCAGGAAAGGGCCCAAGGAAAAAGGAGAACTAAACCCCAATTTCACTAATGAATTTCAATGCAAAAATACTCAACATATCTTAGCTAATAGATTGCAGGTGCACATTTTAAAAATTATATGACATGACAACAAGTAAGGTTTATTCCAGGGGTGCAAAGATGTTTTAATATACACACATCTATAAATATAATTCACCATATCAATAGAAGCAAAAACAAAGACCATATGATACTCTCAATGGATGAAGAAAAAGTATTTGATAAAATTCAGCATCCTTTTCGAAAAAGAACTCTTAAGAAAAAGGGTATCTGTCACATTTCTTTTTTTTTTTTTATTGAATGTTAACTATGTACATTGATACTCTTCTGGGGTACAGTGTGGGGTTTTCACATGCATTCTGAAATACTTCCATCAAACTGGTCAACACAGCCTTCATGTCATTTTCTCTGTCACATTTCTTAAGCTGACTGAAACCATCTATGGCAAACCCACAGCTAATATCATACTGAATGCATGAAACTGAAACTTTTCCTCTTAGAACTGGGGCCAGACAAGTTCTAGCTAATGTAATCAAGCAACAGAAGTATATAAAGGGCATCCTAAGGGGGGAAAAGAGGTCAGATTTTCAGTCTTTGTCATTATCTTTGTCTTTATCTTTATCATAAGATGATATGATCTTATACTTAGAAAATTACAAAGGCTCAACTTCAAAACTTCTGGACTTGATCAAGAAATATAGTAACATCTCTGAGTATAAAATCAATGTCCACAAATCAGTAGCCTGTGTATACACCAATAACAACCAACTTGAGAAGCAAATCTAGAACTCAGTTCTCTTCTCAGTAGCTTCAAAGAAAATTAAATACTTAGGAATATACCTAACAAAAGAGATTAAAGATATCTACAAAGAGAATTATGAAATGCTAGGAAAAGAAACAGGAGAAGACATCAACCATGGTATGTTCTTGAGTGGCAAGGATCAACACTTTTAAAATGTCTATGCTCCCGAAAGCAAACTATAGATTTTATGCCATCCCCATTAAACTACCAACATCATATTTTGAACAATTAGAAAAATAATACTTCATTTTACATGGAACCAGGAAAAAAAAACATATAACCAGGGCAATTCTTAGTAATATGAACAGGGATGGAGGCATAACTTCACCAGGGTATATTGCAAGTCCACAGTGATTAAAACAGCATGGTATTGGCACAAAAATAGAGATATACATGAAATGATAAAAATATTACAAGAAAGCATGGGGAAAACTTAATGATGTCAGACTGGGGAAAGATTTTATGAAGAAAACTTCCATGGCTGCTAGAACAACAACAACAAAAATAAACAAGTTGGAATTAATTAAGCTGAAAAGCTTTTGCACAGGTCAGGACACAATAATTAAAGCAAAAAGCCAACTTTCAAAATGGGAAAAGCTATTTGCATGGTATGAATCTGACAAAGGGTTGATAACTAAAATCTGCAGAGAACTAATTTTTTTTTTTTTCAGTTTTGGCTGGGGCTAGGTTTGAACCTGCCACCTATGGTATGTGGGTCTGGTGCCCTACTCCTTTGAGCCACAGGCACTGCCCAAGAACTCAAAGTAATCAACAAAAATAGCCAATAATCCCATCTACCAAGGAGCAGGAGACATGAACAGAACCTTCTCTGATGAAGTTTATGAATGGCTAATGAACATTTGAAAAAATGCTCCTTGTCCCTAATCATCAGAGAAATGTGACTCAAAACCACCAGAGATATCACCTAACTCCAGTAAGAATAGCAAAGTCTCAAAGCTGCAGATGCTGGGGTGGATATGAAGAGAAGGAAACACTTTTACATTGTTGGTGGGACTTCAAACTAATACAACCTTTTTGGAAGGAAGTATGAAGAATCTTCAAAGTACTCAAATTAGACATCCCATTTGATCCTGCAATCCCATTACGAGGCATCTACCCAGAAGAAAAAAATCATTTTACCATATGGACATTTGCACTATACTGTTTATCATAGCTCAATTTACAATCGCCAAAATGTAACAACAGCCTAAATGCCCACCAACCCAGGAATGGATTAACAAGCATTGGTATATGTATACCATTATTGAGCCATTAAAAATGATGGAGACTTTAAATCTTTTACATTAACCTGGATGGAGTTGGAACATATTCTTCTTAGTAAAGTATCACAAGAATGGAGAAACAAGTATCCCCTATATTCAATACTAATATGAATCCGTAGATAGTTTTATAAGTGCTCACATAAGAGAAAAACTCAAATCAATTCAATGTGGGTAAGGAGGAACAAAGGATCGGGAAGAGGAGAGGAGGGAAAGGAATGCATTTGCTCCCACTTTTGAGGCACAATGTTAGGATGCATGGCATTATCTCTTAGGCACAGAATGTAATTATAAGGACTCTGCCTAAGAAGTTCAAACATTGTAACCTATATCTTTATACCCTCAAATTAACCTGAAATTTAAAAAATTAAAAAAATAAAATGCAGACTGCATAATATACAGCACATAAACCTATCTGTAATAAATAAAGAAAAAAAGGAAATATAGTACTCAAAAATAAAAGGCAGACTATAATAAAAATTAAAAGGAATTTCATAATGTTAAAATAAGTAAGAATAGTTGCATTGGTTCCCTCTGTAGACTAAATACACGACTATTCTTCAGATCAAAATGTTCAATAACTAATTGGCCATAGAACTCAAACAGCACATATCATAAAATTCAAACTTGTCATGGATTTTTTTCTAGTTAAATTTCAATTTTCCAATCCTCTTATGTACCATCCACCTTTTTTCAATATTTAGGTAACATAATGAAATTTGTACTGCACTTAACCATAGAAACACTAAAGCCCAAATGAAACCATTTTAACCATTTCCAGGAAATTCTACATGTTATTAAAGACCAAAGAAAAAGTAATTGCAGTTGTGACTCATTGTATCCTTATTTCACATATTTATTTACTTAATATTTGCTATATTTTGGCTGTTTCCCATCTTAAACATCATGTTGAAGTTTGGTACCAGCGTTGGAGGTGGGGCTTAGTGGGAGGGGTTTAGGTCATGGGGAGGTATCCCTTATGAAGAGACTAAGTGCCTTCCTGGGTGGGGGAATGTGAGTGTTGGATCTATTAGTTTCTATGACAGCAAGTAGTTAAAAAGAGCCTAGCACCTTCTCTCTCACTTCCTGTCTTGCATCTGATATCTGCACACAGTTTCCTTTTACCATATGCCATGAGCAGACGCAAGCTGAGGCCTTCACCAGATGCAGATACTGCATGCTTCTTGACCAGCCTGCAGAAACATGAGCCAAATAAACCTCTTTGCTTTATGAATTACCCAGCCTCAGATATTCATTTATAGCAACAGAAAAATGGAGTAAGACAGTATCTATAGTTGGTATGTGAAGCCTATACTTCAATTTGAGTTAAAGACGAGTTTGAATTAAGTTAAATGTGAAGCAACATGTTTAATTTTATTTTTCCTTTCTTGAGATTTCTCTGAAACAATCATACAAAAATAGTATAAATTTCAAGCTAAATCATATCTTGTTATTCAGCCATAATTTTTGTGCCCTATTGGTATAGAAGTACACTTTATTTATTTTGATATTAAAGAAATACCAATGCAATAAATTAATTATTTTTCTCCTGTTTGTATGATGGTGTGAGAAATCCTGGAGGGCCAGCTAAAAATTGTTAACTTTTGATTTTAATGGAATTATTGCTAATTGCCTACAAAGAAAGCATTACTCTTGTAGGCATTAAAACCTCTAAAAAATCAAAGCTTAAATAAAGGCTCATGAATAAACTATTTTGTGAATAAGTTTAAGTATGATTTGGATATGTGCAAATTCTTTTATAACAAAAACTGTGCTTTATCTTGGATTCTATTAATTTTCTTATTAATAGTAACTCAATGAAAACTTAAAATGATTGAAAATCATTTTATCAAATATTTCTGTAATACATTTGTATAGCTGTTATAACAAACTTGGGAGCTTCAAACAACAAGAATTTATTTTCTCACAGTCATGAGGCTTAAAGCCTGAAACACAATGTGAGTAGGAACACACTTCCTTTGAAGGTATTATGTTTCCTTTCTTGCTTCTCTGTAAGTACAGGTAGGCCTAGTAGTAGTAGGTATCCTTAGCTTGTTGCCGTATCACAATCTTTTCATTGGCCATCATACGGCCTTTTTGCCATTGTGTGTGTTTTTGTGTCCTCTCCTCGGCTTTTAAGGCCCTCAGTCACTGGATTTCGAGCCTATCCTAATTTTTCATAACATCCTTAATTAATGGCATTTGCAACGACCTTAATTCCAAATAATGTTACACTTTAAAGTTCTGGGTAGACCTGCATTTTAAGGGGACGTCAGTCAATCCATTGTAATTGCCAATCAGAAATTTCGGATATGCATATTACATTTGTTCATCGGTGACATACAGACTCCTGTCAAATTGCAATGGGGTTATATATCACTTAATTCCCCTAACATACAGAACAACATAGCTTAACATAGCCTGCCTAAAATATGCTCAAAACATTCACATTATCCTAGAGGTGGGTAAAATAATCTAACACAAAAGCTATTTTATAATGAAGTGTTGACTATTCCTTATAATTTATTTAATACTGTATTGAAGATAAAAAATAAAATGGTTGTATGAGTATGGTTCTTACAGAATGTGTACTGCTTTCATTCCATGGTAAAGCCAAAAAATTGCTGGTTAAGTCATCATAAGTCAGAGACCATCTGTGATGTTAACACAGAAAGTAATTTAATGCTATACAATGATATCATTATGGGGAGCTATGGTGACGCTGTTTTATAATTTGCTAAATGTAAATTCAAAGAGATTTCAGGAACATCATGGAATGCAGTTATTTTGTTTAGCTTTTTTCTGTAACACATTTGTGTTAATTATTTTTCTGAGGGTTATTAGTTTTACATTCCATAAATGTATTGATAATGGGAAGCTTAATGATATTATTAGTATATGAAATGACTAATTAAATTGTGAAAATTAGCCTTGAATGTTTTCAACAGAATATACTAATGAAACAATTCTAAAAAGATAGAATTTTTTTTAATTCAATTCTATACATAGGTTCACAAACATGTTGTTAAAGAACAAAAGAAATTACTTAAGATTAATAAATATTATTTAGAGTTTTTAGGTAACTAAGTTAAATATGAGTCAAATGTATGACATATACTAGTATTTACTGAAATTTAAATCAAATGGACAATGACAAAATCACATCCACTAGAATGGGATTATTAAAAGAAAGATAATAGCAAGTACTGGCAAAAATGTGGATTTTAGAACCTTTCATATATTACACACAGAACAGCCACTTTAGAAAACAGTTTAGCTTTTTCTTAGAAGACATAAATTTAGCATATTCCCAAGCTATTATGCTTCCAGGCATCTACCCAAGAGAAATGAAAACACATTCAAGAAGATATACAAACCACAACATAAAACAAATGAACAACAACAAAAAGACAAGAAAACTCATCACAGTAAAACTACCCAAAATGAAAGACAGAAAGAAAAATCTCAGTAGCACCACTTCCCCAAAAAGAAACTTCAAAGAAGCAACAATATGACTTACAACTAAATGTACATACTGAATGAAAATAATATTTTTAGCTGGATGAAATGGAATGGGTTAGACACAGTGGCTCATGCCTGTAATCCCAGAACTTTGGGAGGCCAAAAGTAATGCTTGATGTCCAGAGTTTAAGACCAGCCAGGGTAGTGTGACCATGCCTATAAAAAAAACAAAATTGTTTTTTTAAGTTAGACTGGCCACTCTGGAGGCTAAGGTCAAATGATCAGTTTAAGTACAGGAGTTTAAAGTTTAAGTGAGCAATGATGATGAAAGTGCACTCTAGCCTGAGCAACAGAGTGAGACTGACTCAAAGAAAAGAAAGAAAAAAAGAAGATGAAATACTGATCATTTCAAAACAAAAACTAAGGTAAACTACAGTTAGCAAACTTGTATTATAAAAGGTATTGAAGGAATATAATCAAGGAAAAGAAAAATTCTCCCATAGTAAATATGGAAATGCAAGAATGAATAAAAGAAAACGGAGATAAAATGGACTATTAATAGTACAAAGATATTAGTGTTTCTTAGGGTTCAATATATGTAGAATTAAATATTTGAAAATGATACCAAAGGGAGTCAAAAGAGTGGTAAGTGAATTTAAATAATTCTAAGCTTCTTAAACTCTTTAGATATTGATAAATTTGATGTATGCACTGATGCATTCATTAGTTTAATCCAGTGGTCCTCAAACTTTTTAAACAGGGGGCCAGTTCATTGTTCTTCAGACCATTGGAGGGCTGGACTGCAGGCCCTGGGATGAATCAGCTGCTAAGCAGGACAGTCAGTGGCAGCAAAAACACCGGGCAGGCCGGATAAATATCCTAGGCTGGCCGCATGTGGCCCGCAAGCTGTAGTTTGAGGATGCGAATCTGAATGTTAAATTTTACTATTCGTTACTAAAAGATAAGAAATAATGTAGTTCTAACAAGTTAATAAAATATGCTGAAACAATAAAAAATGAATACAAAAGAGTAGAAAAAAGAACAAAAATTAAGATCAAAAGTAATAAAAAGGATGGTAACTAAAAATTGTTAGAATAAAAAATTGCAACATGTTCTATTTATCAGATATATTTTCCATATAAAAATACACAGCTTAGCACAATAACTGCTACATTAGTGATGAACTATTTTTCAAGATTTCACAATACATTTTACATTACTAGTTTTTAAGTTTTTATATTATCTTTTTATTCATGTATGTTTTAGCATAATTTTGTTTATGGATTTTTTATTGTATTTTTGCAATAAAACACTGTGGCTCCAAGGAAAAATTTTCTTTGTGTGTGTGTGGCACTCATTGTGTTAATATCAAAAAAGAACTGAAAAAAAGAGATTTAGAAAGCTTATTTATCTGTACTGACTTTGGAAAAAATAGATACTAAGGCGAGAGTCAATATTAGAGATAAAGAAAGACATTTCAGAATAAAAATAAAAGTTAATAGAGAGATTTCCTAATTCAAATATACAAACAATATAGCATGATAATATTTTAAAATAATGGTTGCTAAAAAGGTGAAATAGAAATATCTACTTGCATAAATTCATATATATGAAATACACCAAAAATATAAATTGAACATTAGAATCAGTAAAATATTAAAAATAAAATAAATAAAATTAGTGAAATTGAAATTTTATTCTTTAATATGCTTTGTGAGATTAATAAACTTCCGAAAGACTTATCAAGAGAGAAATCAGATGAAAAATATCAGTAATAAAAAAGGGGCTCCCATTCAGATTCCACAGTCTTCCATGAGATCACATTGCTGGTGTTAACAATGGAACCTATTTTATATAGTAATGAAAATAAAGTCTAAGGGAAACTTTAAAAAACATAATTCTCAGTGACTGTAAAGTTTTAACGAAACAAACAAGTTGTTCTGACAATAAAATCAAGATACACACACATATATGTGTGAAAACATGATAGTAATACCTATAATTATTCCTTAATTAATTATTTATATTGTAGAAGAGTTATTTCCCAAAAATGAAATGTTAAGGTAAGAGCATAAGACTATTGAAAAATATTTTGAAATCATAATTAATTTTTAATTCCATAATGGGAATTTAGCATAAATATTATTGTGCAACAGTAAGCTTTAATCAACTTTCTGTTTTAGATATTTTTCTCTTCTGGTTTCCTTATTTTAAAGTATTTTTAATTTGATAGGAAAATAGTAAATTCTGAATTTTATCCTAGAGTTCATAATAAAATATTGCATTTCTTAAGTCTCACTAATCACTAATTCTATTCTTTTTAAAAGTATCTTTCTTTTTACTTTTTTCTCTATTTCAAAAGAGCATAGGGGTACACATATTTTTGTTATATATTTTGTATTTTTTTATTTGAATTTGATGTTGTAAGTGTGCCTGTCACCCATAATATGTGCATTGTATCCTTTAGGTATGAGTTTATCCTATTCCTCCCCTCCTCACTACATTTCCATTCAGTTTTACTTTCATATTTGTACATAAATGTTAATCAACTAGTGCCAATTTATAGTATTGAGTACCACTGGTGTTTGTTTTTATATTCTTGAGATGCTTCACTTAGAAGAATTATCTCCAGTTTCATCCAAGTTGTTACAAAAGATGCTAGATCACCATTTTTTATGGCTGAGTAGTGCTCCATGGTATAAGTATGCCACATTTTCTTAATTCATTCATAAATAGATGTACAGTTGGGTTGTTTCACATCTTTGCAATTGTGACCTGTGCTGCTATAAATATTCAAGTGCAAGTATCTTTATGAAAAAATATCTTTTTCTTCTTTGGGTAAATGACTAGTAATGGGATTTCTGAATCAGAAGGTGCGTCTACTATTAGATCTTTCTGTTACCTTCATACTTCTTGCCATAAAGTTATATTAGTTTGCAGTCCCACTAACTGTGAATAAGTGTTCCTTTCTTTACACATCCACACCAGCATCTGTTGCTTTGGGACTTTTTGATATGAGACATTGTCATTGGAGTTAGGTGACACACTTTATCAAAATCTGTGGGGTACAAAAATAGCTGTGCTGGGAAACTCATAGCCTTAAATGCCCATATCCAAAAGACAGAAAGATTACAAATTAATAATCTAATGAATTATCTCAAGGAATTTGAAAAGGTAAAGCAAACCAATCCCTAAAACAGCAGAACAAAAGGAATAATCAAGCTGAGAGCAGAACTTAATGTAATTGAGAACAAAAGAACTATCCAAAAGATTAATGAAGCAAAATGTTGGTTCTTTGAAAAGATAAACAAAATTGACAAACCTCTTGCCAGAGTAACCAGAAACAGAAAATGACTCTAATAAGCTAAGTTAAAGATAAAAAAGAAGTCACAGTCAATATCATGAAAATACAAAACAGAATACTATAAAAAATCTCTAAGTTCATAAATGTGAAAATGTGGAGGAAATGGAGAAATTTTTGGAAACACATAACCTCCTCAGGCTCAATCAAGAAGAAATAGAATACCTGAACAGAGTAATATCAAACACTGAAATTGAAGCAGGAATAACAAATTTTCCAACTAAAAAAAGTACCAGACCAGATAGTTTTAGACCAAATTTTACCAAACCTATAAAAATGAACTTGTACTTATACGGTAAAAAATATTCTATAACCTTGAGAAGGAAGGAATCATTCCCAACTCATTCTATGAAGCCAAAGTTACCTTGATACCAAAGGCAGAAAAGACCACAATTAAAAAAAGAAAACTAATATCCCTTATGCATATCAATAAAAAACTTCTCAATAAAATCTTAGCAAACCAAAGTCAGAAACACTTGAAAAGCAGGAGAAGGAGGAGAAGGAGAAGAAGAAGAAGAATAAAAAGAAAAGAAAAGAAAGAAAAAGAAAAAGTAACTATGACCAAGTGGACTTCATCCTAGGGATGCAGGATGGTTCAACCTATGCAAATCTAATGTAATTCACCACATAAGTAGATGCAAAAACAAAGTCCATATGATCCTTTCAACTAATGCAGAAAAAGCATTTGAGAAAATTCAATACCCTTTCATGTTAGAATATTCAAAACAAAATTGGTACAGATGGGACATCTCCCCAAATTATAAAGGCTATATATGACAAACTGACAGCCAACATTATATTGAGCAGCGAAAAATTGAAAGCATTCCCCTTCAGAATTAGAACCAGATAAGACTGCCTACTGTCACCACTTTTATTCACATAATTCTGGTAGTTTTTGCCAAAGTAATCAGGCAAAAGAAAGAAATTAAGGGAGCCAAATTGGGGAAAGAAAAGATCATTTTTTGCTGATGACATTATATTGTATCTTGAAAACCCCAAACATTCGATCAAGAGACTCTTGGAATTTTAAATTCAGCAAAGTACCAGGTTACAAAATCAATATCCACAAATCATTAGCTTTCATATACACCAAACAACAGTCAGAGAATCAAAGACTCAATATCTTTTACAATAGTAATAAGAAAAAAAATTTTTTTTATTTTGAGTTAATCAAACAAATATTTGGCAAATACTGATAGTTATTCATGCAATTCTATATGTGTTGATGAAGTAAATAAATATTAAGGTATAAGTTGCTTTACATTAAGTTATAATTTTGAAATGAAATTATCAAAAAGAATATTTAATGAGTAGAAATTTATATCAGGAAAAGTTTTCCATGATTCTCAATTGTATTCTTATAGTATTATAATATGTTCTTTTTGGTGAACAATAACAACAAAGGTTAAACAAAATGGTTTTCACAAAGTAGTAAGAAAAATTTAATTATCTTTTGGTTTATAATGATTTACCCTTGCAAGTACAAGATCTTACATTTTTGTTCTTTTCATTTCTTATTTTGTATTATAACACATATACATTTGTACAATATATACATCTCTATAGTTTTCAAAAAATTACCTGTGGAATCACAAATAATTCAGTTATAAGATGTTACCAGCATTTCAGAAATCCCTGCTATGTTTCTTCCAAGCAGAGCCCCATTCCATTTCCCAAAATAAACACTGAATTCTAACACAATATTATAGTTTCAGCTGTTTTTTATTTTTTATATAAATGAAATCAATATGAGCAATTGGCATAATACCACTCTTTAAGGAGCTCAATCACTGTGGGATATATGGATTACATTGGATCCTTTTCAATGTTGAGAAGTAAATAATTTACCTAAAACCAATGGATACATATTCTGGATGATTAAGAAGACCTTAGAGTTCTCCTCAGCTTGATTAAATTTTAGATAGATTTCTTTCTGACTGTAAACACATAAGTTGGCTATTCTTAGAGCATTTATATCAGAAAACTTTTAAGTTATAAATTCTTTCTCTGCCCTTTTAATATGTATGGATATCTTCTTCTGACTCTCGCCAGTTTTTTCTCTTTATTAAATCATAAAGAGGTAGATCATGTATACATTAAGGCATTTAGGGGGTACAAGGTGTTGATTTCATATAGTATTTGGAATGCTCACATCACACTAGTTAATATATCCCTCACTTCATTTACTTAATTATTGGGTTAAGACATTTTATACTCTATACTTAATAGATACATGTTCCCTTGCAATATGCACCATAGGTATGATCCTACCATTCACCCTCCCTCCATCTCACCTCCCTCTCCCCTCCCATCCCCCCTTTCCTCCTTTATCCTGGGCCATAGGTGTAATCTATTCTTCATATGAAAGTGTGAGGGATTGTAAATAGGTTCATAATAGTACTGAGTACGTTGGAAATATTTTCCTCCATTCTTGAGATACTTTACTAAGTTGGTTTTGTTCCAGCTCCATCCATATAAACATAAAAGAGGTAAATTCTCCATCTTTTTTTAAGACTACATAACATTCCATGGTAGACATATACCACAATTTATTAATCCATTCATGGGTCGATGGGCACTTGGACAACTTCCATGACTTGGTTATTATGAATTGAGCTGCAATGAACAATCTGGCGCAAATATCTTTGTTATAAAGTTATTTTTGGTCTTTTGGATGTACACCTAGTAGAGGAATTGCAGGATCAAATGGCAGGTCTACCTTTAGATCCCTGATTATTCTCCATACTTCTTTCCAAAAGGGACGTAATAGCTTGCATTCCCATCAGCAGTGTAGAAGTGTTCCCTTTTCTCCACATCCGTGCCAACATCTGTAGTTTTGGGATTTTTGTTATGTGAGCCATTCTTACTGGAGTTAGATGATATCTCAAAGTGGTTTTTATTTGCATTTCTCAGATGATTAAAGATGATGATCATTTTTTTCATGTGTCTGTAGGCCATGTGCTTATCTTCTTCAGAGAATCTTCTGTTCAAGTCCCCTGCCCACAGTGAAATGGGATTACTTGTTCTTTTCTTATTAATAAGGTTGAGTTCTCTGTGGATTCTGGTTATCAAATCTTTGTCAGAAACATAACCTGGTAAAAGGAGATCAAACTTTCACTCTTCACAGATGATATGATTTTATACCTGGAAAACCCCAGAGACTCAACCACAAACCTCTCAGAAGTAATCAAGGAATATAGTAGCATTTAAGGATACAAAATCACTACTCAACAAATCAGTAGCTTTTATATATACCAGTAACAGTCAAGCTGAAAAAATGGTCAAGGTATCTATTCCTTTTACAGTAGTGCCAAAGAAGATAAAATATTTGGGAATTTACCTAATGAAGGATGTGAAATATCTCTAGAAAGATAATTAAGTAACTGAGAAAAGAAACAGCTGAAGTTTCCATGTTAACAAATGGAAAAACATACCATGCTCATGGTTGGGAAGAATCAACATTGTTAAAAGGTTTATATTACCCAAAGCAATATACAAATTTAATGAAATCCCTATCAAAGCATCACTGTCATACTTTAAAGATCTGGAAAAAGTAGTATTTCATTTTATATGGCACCAGAAGAAAACCTCGAATAGCCAAGACATTACTCAGAAATAAAAATGAATCAACAGGACTCATGCTACCAAACTTCAAACTATACTATAAATCTAAAGTGATGAAAACAGCATGGTACTTGCACAAAAATAGAGAGGTAGATGTATGGAACAGAATTGAGAACCAAGAGATGAACACAGACACTCATCGTTATTGATCTTTGATAAGCCTGTAAAAAATACAAATTGGTGGAAAGATTCCCTATTTAACAAATGATGCTGGGAGAACTGGTGTGAGACTCGTAGAAGACTGAAACTGGACCCACACCTTTCACCATTAACAAAATTCTTGCCAGTTTTATAACCTGGAAATGTCCTTTCAATTTAAACATCAAAAGAGATGGCACGCTTATCTCCCAGTCTTTGTGGAAGTGAGTGTAGGTGTCCCAATTTCAATGGGCAACAATTAAGCAAAGATTATGGAACAAACCATCTACAATATGGCAAAGGCAGTGCAACAATGAACACAATATCTATGAATCTTTTGGGCAGTAATATTCCAAATATATAGAATGCTAAACCTGAATATCTTCTCATTATAGTTCCCAGTGACACAGTGGAGTAATTTTTGCTTTTTGGAGCAACTTTTGCCTTTCTGGACCAGAGGTTGAGGATAAAGAGAAAGAGTTCCTTGGCCATCTCCAAGTTTGCTAAAATGACAACTGGCAAAAGTCAGATTCATTGGACAAAAAAAGCATATACATTTATTTAACAGATATGCCCCAGGAGCCTCAGAAAGAAGACCTGAGGATATGTGGGAAATTTTCCATTTTTATGCTTACATTCAACAGGGTATGGCCAGCTGTGCAGAAATATGATGGGATAAAATGAATGAGTAAGTCATAGAAACCTTGGGAAGAGGGATTCTAGTTTCACATAGCTAGTCTTAAGGGAAAATAAGAATGAAAGAAAAACTGGAGGAAGTGGAGGAAAAATCTTTTGCTTCTGAGGCTTTTATTTTGTGATATTGTTTTCTGAGCAAGGTCCTTATTCTGAGGGGACACTTTTACTTAAGAGCATATAAAGAATGGCACCAAACTTAAAATTCCTGACTCAAATTACTTATTTTTGAGTGCTTTATGGCAATAAAAAGAAGCAAGCCAAAAGGAAGTTACTACACTAGTAGAAATAAGACCAAAATTATGAGCAGTTAGAATTGCTACTCTGTGACATTGGTAGGGGGGAGTATGTTTAAAGGTATAAAGATTCCTTGAGGTATCTCTGAGTGCTACCAATGAATCAGATCATAAGTGGAACAAGTGGAACTTAGGAAACGCTATCTGACAAAGAAATTGGTAGCTAAAGGTAGGAACTTTAGGGGATGAAAAGTAATTTATCGCAAAGAGTCAATACTCTTGACTAGCTAAATTTCTGAAAGAAGTTAAGGAAAATCTAATTTATACACTAGAAGGGGGATTTAAAGAATATCAGCTGTGGCCAGACTCAGGACCCACTGAAACAGCAGGGTTAAAGATTGTCTTTCTAACCATTATCCTATAATTTTTTAGTCTTGTTTTGTTTAAACACATTTATGACCAATCTTTAAGCAGTAACATCAAATGAACTATAAGTTTAATGTAGTGCCTGAGGGAGTTCTGAACAATGCAAGGTGAAAACATGACCATTTATAGCACAGTCCTGCCTGAGAAAGCACGTTGTTCAGTATGTTATGGCTAGTTTCCAAACGCAATCTCAGTGCCTGAGGACTTTTTTTTAGAAGCACAAAAGGTTGTTATTTGTGCACTCAGGTGCTGGGAATAAACGACTGTGAACTCAAAACACTCTGGAAGTAGCCCTCAAAGAATGATGTGGGGAGTTGATAGATAAATATACCAACTCCCTTGCCTTCAAGTGAGATAATTGTGACATGTGATTTTGTTCCATTTTCTAGTGTTTCCCCACGGGATTATATTTTAGTTGCACACCATGATAGCTGTAATTCCCCCTGTAGGGCTGCCTTTTCTTTCCTATCATTTTCTCAAATCTCCACCCATGACGTTGAACTTCAAAACAATTACCTGCATGCAAACTCTTATCTTAATATCTACTTTTAGGTGGGGAAAAGACAACTAAGATGAACACACATATATACGCACAAACACTGTCACCTCTGACTATAAAGGAGGTGTTAATTTCTAAATCCTCATGTTATGGACAAGAGTAGCTGTCTGTATAATTATTTTGTTGGATCCTAACAGAATGATATTTTTAGAGAAAATTGCAATTCCTTGTTTCTGTTTTAGTTCATGAATATATATAATAAAAATGTTTTTATTTTAAATTAAAAATAAGAATCAAGCAAGTATCTTTGCTACATAATGTTTGCATTATGTTTTTTAATAAAATTTACAAAATCATTGATTTTTCAGTTTTTAAAATTTAGCCACCATGTGATTAAAAGATATAGCTGGGTGCAGTGGCTCACGCCTGTAATCCTAGCACTCTAAGATGCTAGGCAGGTGGATCGCTTGAGCTCAAGAGTTTGCAACCAACCTGAACAAGAGCAAAACCCCTTCTCCAAAAAAAAAAAAAAAGAAGAAGAAGAAGAAGAAGAAAGAAAGAAAGAAAGAAAGAAAGAAAGAAAGAAAGAAAGAAAGAAAGAAAGAAAGAAAGAAAGAAAGAAAGGAAAAACTAGCCTGACTTTGTGGCAGGTGCCTGTACTTCCAGCTATTGGGAAGATTGTGGTAAGAGGATCACCTGAGCCCAGGAGTCTGTGGTTGCTGTGAGCTATGATAATGCCATGGCACTCTACCCAAGATGACTGAATGAGGCTCTGTCTCAAAATAAATAAATAAAAGCTCAGCATCTGCAGGCAGAATGGGGACCAAAGACCCCATACTTGGCAGCGGAGGGTACCCCCAGAAAAGGGGAAAATTAAAAGTAAGCTAAAGGACTTGGAACAAAGAAAAGTCAGCTACTTTATCTGTAAGTTAGCCATTGTTAAATTTCTTATCTGAACAAGTTTCCAGCCTTTCCTGAAACTCTAGCTTATTGGAGTTATAGCTTACACCAAATACCTCTGCTGAGTCTGTGAACACGCTGAGGAAAATAATGGTTATAGAAGAGACTATGGCAAGTCCTAGAAAAGATACATCTTTTAGGTCATTTCCTTTCCATTAGAGAGACAAAGCAGAGATCCACTGTGGAGATCTGCATTTGACTGGGGTAGAGACCAAGGGAACAGCTTGAGCCCTGAGATATGGGAAGGAGGCCTTAAATCCCTTATCGCAGAGGAATATCCTCTGTGGTAGTGATGAGAGGAAAAAATCCCTCTCTCCTACTGATTCCTCAGAGGAGATTAACACCAGTGGCATTTTACTCTACAGTGAACTAGCAGAGTTTAACACCTCCCTAGGAATCTGTGTGTGTGACTCCAGACAAGAGACTTCCCCCACACAAGGCTCAAGTTTCAGATTACTTTAAACTACTCAAATCTTTAAAGTTAATAATAATAACAATAGGATCTGATATGCTCCCTCAGAGAAACTACTGGTGTCTTTGTTCTCTCCCTCAGTTTACCACCCAGACAAAGAGATTTGAATAAAAGCTGAGTGGAACAGAGCTCAGGGCCAATAGCTGGAACCCACAAAGGAACAGTATAGTCCCCTGAGCTCCCAACTTGGAAAATTCCTTTTTGTGCCTCACGTCTTTCTTTATCGTCATTCCTGACTTTATATTTCTTCAGTCTATTGCACCAGTTCCACAGGTATTAGGGGACACTACCCCTGGGGTGGAACCCCAAAAGATGCATGTAGCTCAGTGGCTAGGACATTGGCCACATACACCATGATTGGAGGCTTTGAACCCAGCTCCAGCCTGCGAAATAACAATAACTTCAACAACAACAAAATAAATAAAGAAATACATACATACATACATAAAAAGAATAAATAAAAATATAAAACTATGACATTGATTTCTAACTGACACAAGCTGGAATTTGTAGTTAAAATGTGAATAAAATACATAGCATGATCAGTTACATGTAAAATCCTGATTTATGGAATAAAAGTGCATTATTTGTGTTAATAATGCTTTCCTGCCCATTAAAGAGATAAAGCAGAGATCCACTTGTAATGCTATTGATTGAATTATCATGGTCCTGGCTTTTTGAAAATATTTTCATATACAGAAAATGTATGCATTTTTAAAAAATCACTGTATTGCATTTCTAATTAAAATTATACCTTTCATTTACTTTATACCTTATATAATTTTCTCAGAAGTGTATTATAGGCATTAGACATGAGAGTGCATTAAATTGAATTAAAACTGATACAACCTCATTATATTATTTATGCTAATAAATTTCCTATGTTAATAAATGATGTATGAAATCAAGATAAAACCAAAATTAAAAGTATCAGAATTTTGATTGACATGATTGAACAAAAAGTACATGTAAATTTTACTGATTTTATTATTCTGCTATAAGAAAGCATTTTCTTAATACACGATAAGTCCTCAACCATTATGTCTTTGTTATAGATGTTGTCTAGTTTTTGATTGGGTATAGAAATCCTCCCAAATTCAATGCATAGGGAAGTCGCGTTATTTTAGAATCACTTTTTCAATACTTTCTTCACTTTAAATTTTCGAGATTAAATGTTTTCAAATGTCCAATAACAAGGATATACTTGTTTAATATAAAGGTACAATGAATATTCTTTATTGGTCTATGGATTTCTATGCTTTATAAACCTATTTTTATTCAGTTTATGTAAATGGATATTTTAGAAAGTACTAGGAATCTGCTTTTTGTCAATATTAGTATAATTTCCAGGGAGTCTCAGGGAACAAATGAAAACTCTCACTTAGCCCTAACGTACTTTTCCCATGACCTTCAGAGACCTCCTTGATTGTTAGAATAACATTTTCCCACCTCTTGGGTCTCCATTTATGCTTCAATAGCCTCATTTACATTTGGCTTATTCAGCAATGCTGCAGAGCTTCATAGAAAAAAAAAACTGCAGGCTGAATATGACAGGAAAACTAAGCAATAGCTCTGTGTGTGTGTATTTTAATGTCTCTATTTTCATTATTATCTAAGTCCATTCCCATTGGACTTCGCCCTCTCCTTTTATTTATTGTTCATCATCCCACTTTTCTCCTTGTATTCTTATCCTTCATGCTTTGTGTTTTCCACCTAAGGATAAAATCTGTAATAGTTTTATCTTGTTTCATTTCTTTTAAAATCTTTTTTTCCATTTAAGCAATATTTATCTATAGACAGTCTATTATTGGAATTATTTTGCAAACATCATAGAATGACCGTCAGGCTCATCAAGTCACCAGAGTACAGGCTATAATTAAATACTAATTATACTTGGGGAAGACTAAGCAATTTGTTCATTTGGGCCTGCAAACACTTGAGGGTACTATAGAAAGTTAGATCCTTGATGTTAAAATCATTTCAAATAACTTCAGACTGCCTCCTGGCAGCCATTTTATATTTTGTCCTTCACAGAAGTTTTAATTAGTGGGATCAAAGTTTGTTCTCAAATCATAACAAGAAAAAAATGAAAAAAGTCAGCATGAATGTTTTATACAAACAAGGACAGAATGATTCAGATTAGAAGAGGAGAAAAAGAACTAAAAGATGCAATTTTGATTAAAAATAACTTTCATGTAATTGAATTGAGATAGGCAAATTTTCTGTGAAAACTGACAAAAGTGTATCTGAAAGCATATCTTGAATAACAGTGGGGTCTTTAGTATAATAGAGAAGTCAAAGAGAAAAAATAATTATAACTATAAATACATAGTTTATGGTGGGCCTAAAGAGGTATTTATTTCATGTAAACAAGTCTGACCTGCTTTTATTAAACAGTTGGCCAATAGCTTAGAGAAAGCTCATTTGGCTGTTTCCTTTTTCTGTGTCCCTGCTTCAGTTGGATGACAATTTAATTATGAATATGATGATTTATTAACATCAATAGATACACATTAAAAGTAACTTTGTGTCTTTTAAAGTCTAATTTGTATAATCAATTAGATTGATGGTGATAAATACATAGAGAATATTTAACAAATGTGTTTACCTATGGAAAATTCAAATAAACATAGAATTTATGTGCTAGAAAATAGCAAGTATAAGAGGTTATTATTTTGTCTACTGCCATTGTTCAGTTTAACTTTTTTATTACTGTTTGTGTTCTCAGTTCTTGGTGTGCTCCTGGCTGAAGAACTCACCAAAGCAAGGCAAGTGTGAAACAAAACTTATTGTGGAAGAGAAATATAGGTTTACAGAACAAGAGAAACATGGCGGTTTACATAGCAAGATAACATTCACTTAAGACTGTGATAGGCCCCCTTGCCATGGCAGAAAGGCTTGATCGTGGCCAGAGGTTCTGTTTAATACTGTCTGGATTGAGCCCACCTTGTGGTTCAGAGGTCACCTTGAAACCACAGAGTCTTAACTGTGCATATGGGCCTCCCATGAGCCTCTCTGAAAGCCCACTCAGGGACACAATGTAAATTTAAGCTAATGGCATGGTAACTCACCACAAGGTCATTCTAGTTCATCTTTAAGACTGTATTGTACATATGTATGTGGCTTGTCCTGTGGGCTGGAACATCCTCTGCATCCTTTTGCAGTTGACATACTAAGTTCTGATTGGTAGATTGGTAGGCAGGCTGCTCCTCCCCAGGTGCAAGCAATCAGAGACAGGATTAAGGTGGGCAGCACTGAGATGGGCTTAGGGGCCCAGCCCTTGTCCTTTTTCCTTAGGACAGCCAAAATCCTAACTATGTATCTAACACTAGCCCATGTGAACTGATTGGGAAGATCAAATATTTTTATAAGTATTTTCAGGAAAATTTCATGGCTATGTTAAATACTGAAAAGAAAAGGTAACCTGAGATGTTTTAAAAATAAGTAAGCAATGAATTCTGATATGACATGGCATCAAATCTTGTACTATTTTAGCCTTTGACTGAGAGGTTATCTTAGCGATTGAGGCACATTTATTTGAACTTCGCAAATAAATTCAGTTGTCATCAGAAGATCTATTTTGCATGTTTGTTTTTGAATATTTCAGTTGTCACAAGTGAAATGGGCAGGTTCAGTGTATAAATGATGAAACTAAAACATTTAAAACTCAAGCCTTCCTTTCTGTCTACAGGTAGAAAATATCAATCACTGCACAGAAATTTAGTCACATTTGTAAAATTCCAGGACAGCAACCAAAGGCATTGTTTTAAGTTTTATTTATTTAATCATGATCTAATATTAAAACATTTAAAGATTTGTTTATAATTTAGGTAATTATCATACATTTATAATTTACTTATGAACTCTAATTGGTTCAGAACTGAGTCACAATGGTAACTTTTTCCTTTTTTTTTCCTTTTCTTTTTTTTGCCCCAAACAAAAGGTTCACGTGGTATTTGGGAATAATATACAAGAATTAGAATTTCAACTTGGGGCACACAAACCAGGGTAGTCCCTGGGTATGTCTGAAAAACAAAGAGCCATATAGAGTTTTATTGAAGAGAAGACGAAAGTTACAAAAGTTATTTTGAAAGAAAATTCACTGGTTCCATCAGTGTCTTTCAGGATCTGGTGAGGTCTTATTGGTGAATGGTGGCAGTGCAGTTGCTTTTATTTGATTTATTTGTTTTACCTCACTTAAAGCAATTGACTATTAAGACACTGTAATAACTGAGTCCCCTACCCTGAAAAAGAAACAACCCTAGCCCTTTGGTCCCAGACACCCCCACCCCCCAAGGAAGGAGGGTTAGATTCTGAGAAGAAGCCTGAAGTGGAGGAAGTATGAAGGGAGGGGTGGATTCCAAGAAAAGCCCCTAGTGGAAAGTCCCAAGTTCTCAGAAACTTTCCTAACCTGTGATTATCTCCTGATTGTACCCCTGCCCTGAGCTAACCACAACATTCTGCTTCTGTATGGGCTTGCTTGCTGAGTTATGCAAAAAAAGGGTGTAAAAGACCACCTGCCTTTCACTTCAGGGCCACCTGCCTTTGAGAGCAGCAGTCCCCTGCGCAGGTGCAATAAATTTCTACTTAATTGTGCATTAAGTGGAGTCTGAGTCTGTCTTTTTCTGCTGTGTCAGGTACAACAACACAAAGAAATTACACTTGGGAATGAATATGTATAGATAAAAACATAGTCAATAAGTTTCCTTATATAGACCTCCTAAATTCTCTATAATGTCCTGAGTACTGGGGATAATAGGAGCATCCTAAATATAGATCCTAGATCTCCTTGAATTTACTGGGAGCTAGAATTGTCCTTTGTTCTAACAAAACAACAACAGGTAGGCCTTGGATAGCTTCATGATGGGGGCTAGACACCAGAAAGACCAAGTCATAGTTGGAAGCTTATGACCATTAGGACCATTAACATTCCCTGGCAAAGGGAGGAGCACTAGAGATTAAGTTAGTAATCAAACATGGATATGTAATGAATCCTTCCTAAAAATCCCAAAACATGGAATTTGGAGAGCTCTTGGGTTGATGAATGCTGCCATGTGCTGGAAGGTGATGCATCCAACCCATACCAGGACAGAAACTCTTGTGCTTGGGACCTTTGGATCTCATCAGGTACTTCATCTGGATGTCCATACATATTTTTTATAATATCCTTTATGTTAAAGTAGTAATCCTAAGAAAAATTTCTGCCTGAGTTTTATGTGCTGATATAGGAAATGATCACACAGGAAGTTATTAGGTGTTAAGGGAACAGGTGTCAGGTTCCCATGTTCCCGAGTTCTTAGTTCCCAGTACCACAGAATGGTTATGGGTTCTGAGCCTACACAATGAATGAGCAGTGAAAGTAGGTACAATCAGTCAAAGTTTTATCTATCAAAGATTAAAGCATAGTATGTCCCAGAGAAGGAATGGGTCAGACCCTGTGAGTGGAGGAGACAGTGAGTTTAACAAGATTTCTCCTTGTATTCTGACATCCTAATTTTATGTTAAATAGGGGGTGGAATATTCATGGTTTTTATTGGAAAAGGGTGAAAAATTCCTTTAATTTGAAACTCTCCCCTTTTCTATCCTTGTAAGGCAATTTCCAGGGGTTGCCATTGTGTTTTTAAGCTGTCATGGTGGTGGGGGAGTGATTTTTACTGTGTTAATGAGGATAGTTCACTTAGAGGCTTGTGAGAAGGTCACATGAACAGCAAGATTCTATGGTTCGAAGGTGACCTCTGAACCATGAGGTAAGCCCAACCCAGACATTATAAAACAGAATGCCCCAGCCATATTCAAAGCATGTTTTGTTGTGATAATAGAGACTGTTTGCTTTCTATGGTGAACCTATCTTGCTTTATGAAATATCTTCCTGTGTAAACCTGTTATTCTCTTCCTCAATAAGCTTTGTTTCATGCTTGCCTTCCTTTGGGGCGTCCAGTCACTCTTTGGCCAAGAGCACCCCAAGAACTAAGGATGCAAACAGCTGCCTGAAATCTGACATTTTTGGATGCAAGCACATTGAAACTGAACAGTAGGAATTTCTGGGACTAATATGGAATCTTTATTTCACAACACATTCAGGAATACAAGCTTCTTGCAGGTTTTAACTCCAATATCTCTGTGTCTGGCCTGAGTACTCAAGGTCTAGACTGTACATACTGCAAACAACAGGACCAGGAAATGGGAGAAGAAAGGACAACGTGTCTCAAATACTGCTTCAGAAAATTTCCCAGGGGTGCTACACTACATTCACTGACAGGGATTTGACCAAAATGTAAATGCATGGCCACACCTATTTATATGGAATGCTGGGAAAAGCATTTCTTATTTTAGTTTAGTTGGTCATATGTCTACAAGAAAAGTTTATGAGTATGAAACAGGGAACATCTAGTGGTTTCCATCATGTAGAAGTCACAGAGATAGAATAATCCAACTAACTTAGAAACAGTATTACTTTTATTAATAGAAGACTTTGTGCAGTCTTGCATTTGATTACCTTTCCAACTTCTCCCTCTCATTTATTATCATCCAACCACACTAACCTCTCTGTTCCTTAAGGGCTGTGAGCCCTGTGCACCCGTGAGCCTGTGCATACATGGCTTTTCAGAACTAGCTCATGAACATCCCTCAGTTATCATCTCCTCTGTTCTTCTGTGGCAACTTCTTATTCTTTGTATTATGTTTTATTTATATTATTTTGATGGGATTATGATACCAAATACAAATATGGGACAATCTGCTCATTGGAATTTCAGTAAACAATGCATATTTTCGTATAAGTATTGTTATGGTTCACATGTCCTCACCAAATCCTATGTTGCTATAAGCAACAGTGTTAAAATGTGAGGCTTCTAGGAGGTGGTTCAGCAACCAGGTCTTCACCCTTACCAGCATATTAAGGCCATTATCATGAGAGTGGGATAGTTATCTTGAGAAGAGCTGGACCCCCATTTTTTCTTCCTCTTTTGTGGTTGCTTCTTTCTGTCTTCTCATCTCCTGTCATGGAATGACCTCCAACAGATGCTCTGACTTAGTCCCTGGACTTCCTAGTCTCCAGATCTGTAAGAAATAAACTTCCTTTTTTTTTTTTTTGGTAAATGACCCAGCCTGTGGTATTCTGTTATTACACAGAAAACAGACTAAGATGAGAAATCAGGTCCAAGGAGTAGGGCTGCTGTTGTAACAAATATTTGAAAATGTAGCAGTAGCTTTGGAACTGGGTAATGGAGAGAGACTTGAAGAATTTGGGGAAGCAGGCTAGATAAAAACCTGCTGTGAATGGAACATTAAGGGTGATTCCGGTGGGGGCTCAGAACAAGAAGAGAGCTGTAGGAAAAGTCCAAATTTCTTAGTAAATTCTTAAAAGAATATTGGTAGAAATAGCGAGAACAAAGGCCATTCTGATGATGTTTTAGATGGAAATGAGGGACACTAGAGCAAAGGCCATTCCATACACTATCAAAGTCCTTGGCTGTATTGTGTCAATGCCCTAAGACTTTATGAAATACAGGACTTAAAAGGGAAAAATGAGTCTATCCAGTGGAAGAAATATCTTAGCAGCAAAGCGTTCAGGCTGCCACTTGGCTTCTTTGAACTGCACTTCATGAAATGTGAGAGGAAATAAATGACTTAAAAGTAGAATTTATAATTAAAAGAGAATTAATAAGGTATTTAAAAGAGAATTAAGGAGAGTACCAGCGAGTACAATGAACACTGTCTGGGTGATAGGCACACTTAAACCCTGACTCAAGCATCACAAAAGCAATCTATGTTAACCAAAAATGTTTTTACTCCTGTAATATTTTGAAACAAGAAAAAGAAAGAAAAAAAGAAGGAGAAAATTTTAGAAATATTGCAGCCTGGCCCCGTTAAAAAGAAAAGAGCATTTCCAGAGTAGTAAATTAAGGATGTGGGAAGAGACTGTTTGCTAAGGAGATTACCATGGATAGAAGGGAGGCAGGTGCTTATTCCATGAAGACAATGACAAAACCACCTAGAAGGCATTTCAAAGAACTTAGAGGCTGCTGCTCCCGTCAGAAGCTGGGAGGGCTTCTAGGAGGGCTGAATGATTTTGGAAGACAGGCCCAGGGTGTCCTCCACAGGCTCACTGCTTAATGCTGCCTAAGACCTCTGCTCACTGCGATCCAGCAGAGCATTCTTCAGCAATCCCAGCTGTGGCTCATAATAAATATAGTTGCCTAGTATCTTGCCAACTTCTCATTTTATCAAAACTCTTTACACATGTTTTTCCACTATTTTTTATTGTTATAAATATATATTTCTCAAAATAGTGGATAATGCCTCAATTTATCACTTATAAATACTAAATATATGACATGCAGGTCTGTGTAGTATGAGGAATTTGATCTCAAGGAATAAGAGGTCTGGTCTTTGTTTTCTGTTCCTGTGGATTAATTTCTAAATTCTTAAAATTATTCTTGTGATAAGAATCATTTTATTCACAACAAATACCTTAGCCCACACCTTACAGATTATGCTAATAGAATGTTTCAAGGTGGGACTTATCCAAATCATCTCAGAGCAAAGGGTGAACATAGGCTAGAAAGACCAATCAACTGGTTTAGGCTGAGAGCTTTGGGCCAAGGGCTGTTATCCTGACACTTAGGAGGAAGCCTGCTGTAAATTTAGTTCAAACACATGGGTGCAAAATAGGCAATCAATCAATCAATCATGCTGAAGTAATGGAGCCTTAATAAATACCTGAAAGTGAGTTCATGCTTCCTGGGTTGACAATATTTCATGTGTTCTGATGTGGATCAGTGCCAGTAGGGTAATGTATCTTGACAACAATAACAGACTTTGCATATGAAACCTTTCCAGACTTCCTATGCTTGTGCTGTCATGGCTAATTTTAAAATATCCTTTCCAATACTAAATATAAATGTGAGTATAATAGGTTTTGTAGAATTTCGTGAGCCTTGATACCAAATTATTAAAAACTGAGGGTGATTTTGGGTAACTCCCAAACTTAAAGTTGGTATCAGAAATGAGAGTTGTCTTGTCTGGACTCTTATCTCTATCTTTGTATTTGGACCCTAACTCCTTGCAGTCGGGGCTCACTAGTCTTGGGTAACCATTGCAATCTGGGGGGTTGTGCTCTTAATCTCATAGTTTGGTTAGCTCCAGCATACAGTGTACATTTGTACTTCAGCTTTGAGTCTTACAAATGTTAGAGACAGGTCTGGATCTTAAAAATGGAAGCATACAAAGGAATTAGGTAGAGGAATTTCAATAGGATTTAAAATTATTTCAGTGGTTCAAGAAACTGAATAATGGACACTGGACTAGAATGTGTTGGGGACAAAGCAGAATGACGCAAGATGTTTTAATGTTGCAATCTGATATGATGATATGATTGATCTGATTTATGTATAAACAGTCACTTTTACTGTTACATAAGATGGGATTATATTATATATATACATTATATAATTATATATCATTATATTTATTAATATATTATATAATATGCATACATACATATATGTAAAATATATATAGAGAGAGAGACAGAGAGAAAGAATATATATCTGTCACCAGCATGAATTATAGCTATATATTTCAGGAGGCTATATAGAACTTTCTGAGAAGGATATGGGAAAAATATATTAAATGTAGGTAAACTCTAAGTTTTTGATTTAAACCACCAAATATATTTAATGGTCAAAATTACCATATTATCACAGAGAAAGAAAGTAAATTTTATCTATCTATCCATATTTATACAATATGATTCATTTCAACACCAGCAGAAACAAACCAAGCCCCATTTAATCTAACAGAAGGAGAATCAGAACTAGTATCAGGCTTCAACATAGTCCTATACATCATTTCCCTTATAATATCAACTAAGTTAACACATACAAGTACTTTAGATGCACAAGAATTCTGAACAATCTTACTCGCCATAATCCTTATTCTTATTGCCCTTCCATCTCTCCAAATCCTATATGTAATGGATGAAATTAACACCCCTACCCTAACCCTAAAAATGATAGGTCACCAATTATATTGAAGTTATGAATATACAGATTATGAAAACCTTTGCTTTGATTCATACACAGTATCTACCCCAGACTTAGAACCAGGAGACCTTCAAATACTTGAAGTTGCTAATCGAGTAATTTTACCCATAGAAATAACTATCCATATACCAATTTCTTCTGAAGATGTTCTTCACAAATGAACAGTCCCAGGATTAGGCATTAAAACAGATGCAATTCCAGGATGCCTAAATCAAGCAACGCTCAACCTCCTGGCCAGGAATCTACTACAGCCAATGCTCAGAAATCTTTGCTTCTAATCATAGCTTTATACCCATCGTACTTGAACTAGTACCACTATGGTACTTTGAGGAATGACACCTAAAAATTCTCTAGTATGATTAAGAGAATAAAAATTAAACTCTCTTAGTATGACTAAGCGAATGAACATTAACCTTTTAAGTTAAAGATTGAAAGTTTTGGCTCGGCGCCTATAGCTCAACCGGCTAAGGCACCAGCCACATACACCTAAGGTGGCAGGTTCGAATCCCCAGCCAGGACCCGCCAAACAACAATGACGGCTGCAACCAAAAAATAGCCGGGCGTTGTGGCAGGCGCCTGTGGTCCCAGCTACTTGGGAGGTGGAGGCAAGAGACTCTCTTGAGCCTAGGAGTTGGCGGTTGCTGTGAGCTGTAATGCC
>CAUYTI010133753.1:0-21884 GCA_963575145.1 Galago senegalensis
CTCCTTTCCCCTAGCTGTTCGCACATGCGCAATAGGATGCCTGTGACCCTGGTTACCACTCACACACCTGCGCAAGTGCGAAGGGCTGGGAGAAAGGAACTGTGGCAGATAAAAGGTACTCCAGTCTTCCTTACTGCTCCACAGCAGAAATAGAGAGATGCTGCATAGCCACGCCCATCATTAGGTCTTATTATGAGGTAGGTTTGTATTTATTTATTTATATTTAACAAATGCATAGAAATCCTGCTAGGGCTTATTTTGGGGGTAGGTCTTATTTTCAGGGAAACACTGTAGCTACAACCATTCTGACCTTCATATACCTCTAGGATCAAGCCAACATCATTCTTATCTCAGAGCTTTTGTTTTTGCACTCTACCTAGAATGCTTGTCCCCAGAAATTTTCATGACTTTCTTTTTTTTTTCTTGAGACAGTCTCACTACGTCACCCTCAGTAGAGTGCTGTGGCGTCATAGCTCACAGCAATCTCAAACTCTTAGGCTTAAGCGATTCTTTTGCCTCAGCCTCCCAAGTAGCTGGGACTACAGGCACCTGCCACAAAGCCTGGGTATTTTGCAGATGTCATTGTTGTTTAGCAGGTCCAGGCCAGGCTTGAACCTGCCAGCTTCAGTATGTGGCTGGTGCCCATTCACTGAGCTATGGGTGCTGAGCCTTTTTTTTTTAAAGACAGAGTCTCATTCTGTTGCCCCAGGCTAGAGTACCATGGTTTCATAGCTCACAGTAATCTCAAACTCTGGCTCAAGAGAAGAAAGCCCTTGCCTCAATCTCCTGTAGTGTGGACTATAGGCCCAGCTTCCCATGACTTTCTTATTGTTTAAGTCTCAGCTAAAAAGGCACTTTCTCAAAAAGAGCTTTTGGAACCACTGTTACACTGAGCTACCACCTCACCGTTTTCCTAATTTACTGTACTTCGTAGGACCTTTCTGTATCTGAAATTACATCATTTGTTAACTACAATATTGTTTGTTTCTCCCACTACCACATAAGTTTCAAAAGAACTGGGGCTCTAACTCCCCACAGCATCCCCGTTAAGTGAGCTAAAGAAGTAACTGATTATGTACAGTATTTCTTTTTTTTTCTTTTTTTTTTTTTTTCTGAGACAGAGCCTCAAGCTGTCCCCCTGGGTAAAGTGCCATGGCATCACAGCTCATAGCAACCTCCAACTCCTGGGCTCAAGCGAGTCTCCTGCCTCCACCTCCCAAGTAGCTGGGACCACAGGCATCTGCCACATCACCTGGCTATTTTTTTTTTTTTTTTGGTTGCAGCCATCATTGTTTTTTGGCGGGCCCAGGCTGGATTCAAACCTGCCACCTTAGGTTTACGTGGCTGGCGCCTTAGCCACTTGAGCCACAGGCACTGAGCCTGTACATTATTTCTATACCCATATATGTGTAGGTATGTAAACACTCTTGATAACTTCCTGTAAGTTTCATGTCTTTTTCATCACCTTTTTACCTTATGTATAAAAGGAACTTATATCTGTGAAAGGAATAAATTAATGCATAGCTTGGGTTTCTTCAAAATATAATTAAGGGTAATTTTTTTGGCTGATTAAAAAACATCCTTTCCCCCAATCATTTATAACAAAACATCAAGAAAAAATCCCAGGCTTGGCACCTGTAGCTCCAGTGGCTAAGGCACCAACCACATATACCAGAGCTGGCGGGTTCGAATCTGGCCCAGGCCTGCCAAACAATGACAACTACAACCAAAAAATAGCCGGGCATTGTTTCGGGTGCCTGTAGTCCCAGCTACTCGGGAGGCTGAGGCAAGACAATCACCTAAGCCCAGGAGTTGGAGATTGCTGTGAGCTGTGATGCCACAGCACTCTACCTAGGGCGATAGCTTGAGGCTCTGTCTCAAAAAAAAAAAAAGAAAAGAAAAATCCCACATACACAATCAAATGTTTCCCAGGATTTTTGTGCTGTTTGACTATATTCATTGAGGTAAAAAGGCAGAAGCACAAAGCATTCTTTTATTGGCTTCTACGTAACACTTTCCATTCTCTTGAATATAGACATACTGCAAACATTTCATTCTTTTGATATAGATATCCTGAAAGCATTCCAACTTCATTGAAAAAAATTTTTAAAAAGCCAAGGAAAAATCAATTCTACCAATTATTGCCTAGATCTTTCTCTTTTTTCTCTCTCTCTCTCTCTTTCTTCTTTTGTCTTTTGAATCTCTGAAGCATTGTTTATAACTTTCCCTGAGGCATCTGTTCATTCTTGTCAGAATCTGGGGTATTGCAACTAGAGTTTTTCTGTTCTTTTATAATGGCAGGCTACAGATCAATTTTCCTTAATTCATGTATTTTCAACAACATAGAATGCTATAAATTATTCTCAGTAGAACAGGAAGGAAAGTCAGAAGTATTTTCTAGAAGCTTCTCCATTCTTCTAAACTCTCATCTAAAACTTAAAATAATGTTCTAATTCATTGAGTTACTAATAACTTCTTTTTTTTTTTTTTTTTTTGCCGTTTTTGGCCAGGGCTGGGTTTGAACCCACCACTTCTGGTATATAGGGCCAGCACCCTACTCCTTTGAGCCACAGCGCCCCACTCCTTTAAGCCTGGACTACTTTGAGTCCAGGCACCACCATTACTAATAACTTCTTAAAGTTAAACTTTTTCTCAGTTTCAAGCATAATATATATTTGTTCTGCTTTCAACAAAATGCAAAATGAATTTCTGCTCTATAAAGTCAAATATTTTACTTAATTTTCTATGCAGTAGCAATAGTTTTTAGCAGCCTGGTCCAAATTTCACTCTCTCTCTCTTCCTCCTTCTTGGCCTTTACTAGCCTCTACCCCAGAACCAAGATAAATGAGCAAATCTCTTCTGAGTCTTTAAAAAAGGAGGACGTTGACTTTTCTTTTCTTAAAAGAAAATCTTCTGTTACAGAGATGGTATAATCTACTTTTTTTATACAAAAACTGTGTCAACTAATTTATGAATAATAAATTGTTTTTCTTTTCTTTTCTTTGTTTTTTTTTTTAGAGACAGAATCTCACTTTGTTGCCCTCAGTAGAATGCCATGGAGTCACAGCTCACAGCAACCTCTAGCTCTTGGGCTAAGGTGATTCTCTTGCCTCAGCCTCCCAATTAGCTGGGACTACAGATACCCGCCACAATACCCAGCTACTTTTTTTGTTGCAGTTTAGCAAAGGCTGGGTTTTAACCCGCCACCCTTGGTATATGAGGCTGGTGTCCTACTCATTGAGCCATTGGCGGCCACCCAATAAATTGTTTTTCAACAATATATAGGCTCGGCACCTGTAGCTCAGGGACTAGGGTGCCAGCCACATATACTGGGGCTGGCAGATTCGAACCCCAGGGCCAGCCAAACAACAATTGACAACTACAGTAAAAAAAATAGCTGGGTGTTATGGCAGGTGCCTGTAGTCCCAGCTACTTGGGAGGCTGAGGCAAGAGAATCGCTTTAGCCCAAGAATTTGAGGTTGCTGTGAGCTGTGACACCACAGCACTCTACCAAGGGCAACATAGTGAGACTGTCTCAAAAAAAAACAATACAATATATACCATATGTCCTGCTATGTAGCATGTAAAAGGAATATACAAATTAACATGAATAGTTAATTAAGCAAAAGTTACTGACAGAAAAAGAAGAAAAAATCCCTTTTCCATAACATAAAAATCCCAACACATAAAAGAACAATATTTCAATCAAAACACTGATTTTTCTGTGATTTTTTAATCTAAAATTAAATGCAAATCATCATTACAAATATTCTAAAACCAAGATGATCCACAGTACAATGCTGTACATTAAAATGACCACAAAAGAGAAGTGGGTATATTTCAATGGGATAAACACAATAGCTTTCTTAGTTATATTGAAAATTTTAAGTTTAATAAAACTTTTAAAAGGGTGAAGGGCATCCTTAAAGGTAAACATGAATACTTTAAAACAGTTTCCGTAAGTGTTTAACTTGATTTTATAATCAGTGCTTTGAAATTGGAGTTGTAACTGTTGTTTTGTCTTAATATTAATGGTTTGTGTAGAATCAGGTATAAAGGAAAATTTCTCAGAAAGATGGAATTGTTCATTGTTCTAGTGGATATGTAAAAACAATGCGAACTCAAAAGCAGCCAACTGGACAGCTGCACATGGACATACTCAGCAGGCATAGCACGAATCAGTAATTAACAAAGCAGATGCACAAAGCTTGATGAGAATGTAAAGAAGAGTAAAAGGAGCTGATCACAGTACTAGTTTTATAATAAATGAGATAATCTCTTTGTGTTCATCTATTTGTTGGCAAGAGTGCTTCAATAGCACACAAATGTATATATTATATACGTTAGAATGTTTTGATTACATTGGTATGTACCTTTATTATTTTTTTTTTGAGACAGTCTCACTATGTCACCATTGGTAGAGTACTGTGATGTCACAGCTCACAGCAACCTCAAACTCATGGGCTTAAGCGATTCTCTTGGCTCAGCCTCCCAAGCAGCTGGGACTACACGTGCCTACCACAACACCTGGCTATTTTTTTGTTGCAGTTGTCATTGCTGTTTTAGCTGGCCCAGGCTGGGTTTGAACTCTCCCACTTTGGTGTATGTGGCTGGCACTGTAACCTCTGTGTTATGGGCACTGAGCCAAGGAGGAATACTTTTAATGCACATAATTTTCTAACTTTTATATGCATGTGCGTGTGTATACACATATGTCAGTGTACTGAATACATACACTACACTTACTAGTATATATATAAAACTTTCCCGACTAGTCAATAAGTTCCTTGAGCACATATCATGTTTTGTAATGTACTCTAAAAACACTTAGCCTAACATCTTGTATATTAATAAATACCCATGGAATGAGAAAAATAATACACATCTTGGTTATATCAAAATATAACAAAAATGGACAATATGATTACGCATGCTTTAATAAAACCATTCAGAGTAAACTCATGTTCAGATGTTGACTATATAGCATGGTAATATCTTTTAGGAGACTTTCCTTTTTTTTTTTTTAGAAATACCTCTTAAACTGTATGACTTTTAAAAACTAGAACTTTGCATGGGTAATAGATACATTTATAGCAAACTTTAGGAAAAGGTTTCAGAATTTTAGGTATATAAGGAATTTAATAGCATAGTTTATTTACAGACTTTCTCCATTGAGCATGTTGCTAGAATAACTATTCTTAAAAATATAAAGGATTTATTGCTATTATTTTAGCAAGTGGGTTTTTTTTTTTTTGGTTTTTTTTTTAGAGACAGAGTCTCACTTTGTTGCCCTTGGTAGCATCATGGAGTCACACAGCTCACAGCAACCTCTAGCTCTTGGGCTAAGGTGATTCTCTTGCCTCAGCCTCCCAAGTAGCTGGGACTACAGCCACCTGCCATCAACACCCTGCTTTTTGATGCAGTTTGGCCAGGGCCAGGTTCAAACCCACCACCCTCAGTATATGGGGCCCGTGCCCTACTGACAGAGCCATAGGCACCACCCTATAACAAGTGTTTTAATCTGAAGCAGATTTATTCTTCATCTATAGGTCCATTTGACATAATTCTATTTTACTTGCATTATCTATTGTCTACTTATCCATTAATTCACAAATATTTATTGAGTGCCTACTATGTGCCAGGCACTGTTCTTGCTGCTGGGCATGTAGTTGTGAATAAATAAAATCCCTGTACTTGTGCAATTTTTTTTTTTTTTTGTAGAAACAGAGTCTCACTTTTTCACCCTCAGCAGAGGGCCGTGGCATCATCCAGCTCACAGTAACCTCCAACTCCTGGGCTTAGGCAATTCTCCTACCTCAGCCTCCCAAGTAGTTGGGACTACAGGCACCCACAGCAACGCCTGGCTATTTTTTTTGTTACAGTTTGGCTGGGGCTGGGTTTGAACCCACCACCCTCAGTATATAGGACTGGTGCCCTACCCACTGTGCCACAGGTGCCGCATATACTATGTGCAAATTTTATTATACAGGGAGACAAATTATAATCAAGATAATTCAGAAAAATACATAGTAAATGAGATAAAGTTGCCTGCTAAGAAAAAGAAAATAAAACAGAGAAAGGGGTTAAGAAATATAAGAAAAGAGTAGAATTTGAAATGGAGTGGCCAGGAAAGGCCTCGCCCAGAGATGGCATTTAGATTAAGTCCTGAAGGAAGTAAGGAAGCTAGTTCTGTGGGATATCTGGCAGATCCCAAGTTGCAAAGACCTTGAGGTGAAGACAGGGCCAGGCATCGCTGAGGAATATCGATGAGGTCATAGAGGAGGAAGGTGGTTAGTGGGTCATGTGTTGTGGGGAATAAAGAGAGATAAGATCAAAGAGATGACTGAAGGCTAGGTCATAGAGGACTTCATAGGTAATAAGGCCATTGAAGGGTTTGAGCTAAGGAGTGACATGGTCTGACTGTAAAGGGGATCACTCTGGCCACTCAGTTTTGAGAACAGAGTGAAAGAGGGTAGGGTGGGGAATAGGGAGATTATTGAGGAGACTCCTGCTAATCCAGATAAGAGATGGAAGTGACATTAACTAGAGTGATAGGGACTAGATTCTGGATGTATTCTGAAGATAGTATTCACAACATTTTCTGACAGAATAAGAACTAAGGTTATCCACTATTTGTGATAGTTAAATTTCCACTGGTCTTTCCTAAGCGATGAAAAATAGTTTCTCATAAATTCTTTGTGACTCTCAGAGTATGATACTCCTGGCTTTACTTTAGTTCCTGCATTTGAAACACACCCCAATTATTTCCGTGTCCTAGCCCAAGGGAGGTTGGGGAAGGGTGAGGAGAAAATGTGGCTTTCTGAAGAAGACTGTAAGCTCTGCAAGGCTTTTTTCATTTCCTTTGATGCCTCAAAGCCTAGCTCAGAACCTTGCACACATTTGACTCTCAAAAAACGGTTGTTGAATGGTATAGTCTCTACATTTCCCATGATAATTGGAAAAGATTAAATTTTCTGCTACAGTGAAAAGGAATAAACTGGAAAAAAAATTCAGCCCTTATCAATTGCACAATCACGAGTTAAAAATTTGCGTTTTAACTTTTGGAAGCTGGGAAGTCCAAGGACATGGAGAAAAAAATGTTTTAGTATTAAGGATAGTAGGCTGGGGACTACCAACCGGTAAATGTATTTGAGCCTTCCGCACCTGCATTCCGTTCAACCTAAAGTTGTTTTGGCTTCCCGCTAACTAAGTTAAAGGGCGGAGAAGAATGGCTTTCTAATTTGCAGCTAGGGCTGAGTGTCACACCACCCATACCTTCTTGTGAAGCTACCACGAAGTTAAGCCCCCTTGAAGGGCACACAAACATCACAGGGTCAAACGGCGTGCGTCCAGCTGGCCGGAGACCCCAGTCGGTCACCCGGCGCACGTAACCTACAAACCCCCAAGGCGCGCGCGCCGGCGCTGTGCACGCCGGGAGTTGTAGTTCGCCGTCCTCTCTCCCTGAGGGCCGAGCCTTCGCCGCGCCAGCGCCCCAAGCGGCTGCCAGCTCCGAGGAACGCCCCGCGCAAGGTTTGAGGGAGCGCTTCCTAGCAACCGGGGGGAGCGGCCACGTCACGGTGGCGGGTTCTAAGCACCTCTGGGCAGTGTAGGGCCAACGTTAGTGTACCTCCCAGCAGCTGCGGGCTGCTGAAGCTCTCCTCTCAGCGCAGTGTCTCGCTTCGCCTTTAGCCGCCGTATCCTACTCCAGGTGGCTGAGCGCATCCTCCTGCCTCGACCCCACCGCTGAGGCCCGGGCTGGAGGCTAGAAGCGGCCGGGCCCGGCCCAGCTCCCAGCCCGCCCTCGCCCCTTACGCCCGCGAGTCCCGCCGCCCCGGTCCTCTGCGGGATGATGCTGGAGTCCATTCGCGTGACGGGTGAGCGTGCGCCAGGGCCGCGGCCGCAGGTGTGGGGCGGGTCGCGGTCCCAACCGCCACGAACCCAGGTAGCGGGAGGATGTGGGCTAGTCGCGCGGCGCGGAGACTCCACTCCACGCCCAGAACCTTGCGAGGCGCACAGAAAGCTCTCAGGAAAACGCGCGGAGGAAAGAGAGAAAACGGTTCCCTTTCCAAGGGTCGTTTGTTTTCTATCAGTAAGCACATGCTGTGGGATATAGTGAAGAAAATTACAATAGACAGATTACTGGTTCTACAAGTGTTCAGTCTTAAATCCCATTTCAGAGGACATTAGGTGTGCAATTAGGCATTATAATTTTCCAGAATGTTCAGAAAGAATCAGCTAAGCAAAAGAACACGTCTTTATATTTTACTATTTATCCTGTGTACGTTTGTGTGTATGCTTTTATTCTTAAACAGTGAGAACGTTTTGAGTTGATGTTATTAATAAGTCCCTTTATAGTATAGGTTGTACCAAGCGTAAAGCACAGATGTTTGGACCCTGGATCTAAAAGTTTATTTGCTTTTTATTATTTATAAGTCACTATGCATATTAACTGTTTTTGAAACACTATACATAATATTAGAATAATTTCCAAGGCTATTTTGCTGGGACTTAATTCTGTATGAAATATAAAACAAACTGGATTAAAAGACTGAAGCAATTATTATTTCCTATGTAATCACTTTTGACTTATTAATCATGTTTTAATGTAAATGTAATGTCTAAATATGACTCCTGGTAAAACTGTTGATTGTTGTAGTAAAGTGAAATAAGACAGATATATATGCTATATATGCTGTTTGAAAGTGGAATCAAATCAGGAGAGGTTTCTTTGTTTTCTCATAGCCTTTTTTTTTTCTTTCATAGCCTTTTAAAGAGTTCATGGTAGTAAGGCCACTAAAATGTTGATTCTAAAATGTAGATTAATTACTTTATATTAATTTTACCCTGGAAATACAAATTTAATGATTCCATATATTCCTTCATTTACATTTTTCATGGCTTGTTTATATAGGAACTAAATATCATATTGAATAAAATGATAGTTAACAAAGGCTGCATACTATGGGTCAGCACTGTTCTCAGCTTTTATATTAACTTTTAAAATCCTTACACAAATACTATGAGGTAGGCACCATTTTTACCCCATTTTACAGATAAGAAAACTATAGCACAAAGAAGTATAACTTGGTCAAGATTATAGCTGCTAATAAACAACCATCATTCAAATCAGACAAGCTCCACTCTAAAGCTCATATTCTCAACACTAAGAAAATCAACACATTATTACCATGACTGTACAATGATTTGAGCTACAAAACCCCAAATCAAGATTGGTCAAAAGTTTTAACTTTTATCATGAGCAAATTTGTAAATAATACTTTTGGTCTGGAAAAATCATATTTTCAATATAAATTTGTTTTCAAATTAGAAGATATCTAGCTCATTTCATTGAGTAACAAAATGCTGTCAGAAGCCATAGAATACAAGATTATGTTCATTTATGATTTCCTACTACTTTATTTTGTATATAAGAGTAATTAGGGATGAGTCATCTGGAAATGAAGTGCTTGATAAAAAAGGCGAATGTTTAAAAATACTGGAGACAAAAGTCTTCCTAAGGCCAGGGTGTTAGCCTTAAAGGATGACTACACCTAGGCACACAGCTCCTGTTTGGCCTGGAGCAGTGGGCACCTGCCGCTAGTTAAAACTTACCTTCAACCCCCCTGTTTCATTTTCTGGGATCATTGCCTTCCTGGGATGATATATTTTCCTAAACCTTCAGGCAACCAAATCCTCTACCTTTGTCTCTCTGGCCATCCTTTCATAAACAAGACACCAAGTGAGCAAAAACAGATATAAATGTATGCGGTCATAGAACTTACAATTTGATTTGGGGGAAAGGCTGTCATATAACAAATGTAAAACCATAGCCATGATAAAATATTTCAAAGAAAAGGTATAGGGTGTTATGAGGTTTTCAAATGAAGAAGTTAAAGAAGGCATCTGACCAAGTGCCCTTTGAACTAAAAGGGTGAGTGGGTGTTAATCTAACAGAGGGCATAGGGAGCAGTGTTTGAAGAGGTGTTGGATCTGGAGGGAGAATGGTATGAAGAGTTGGGAAAGTAAGAGGGGGTAGTGGAGAGAGTAAGAGGGAATATTGTGTGAGTGGGGCTGCACAGGCGCAGGGATCTGACCATGAATGACCTCACAAACCATGGTTAAGAGTTTTGTCTTCATCTCAGGTGGAAAAAATGGGAAGTTTGCTGCTGGCACATTCACTGTCATGTCATTGTACGTGATGTATAATGCTCACTTTTACCACAACCATCATCATCAACTCTCACTCTAAATACAAAACACATGTACACACACATCAGTTTCTTCTGGTCCCCAAACAACAGTTAATTGTAAGACTAACTAATAGAGTTAACACTGAAATGCTCCTTAACTGGGGGGGAAATTTTTAAGGATCCAGAAGTACCGTCAAGTTTCTGAGTTCCTGAATGACATTAGCAGTGCCTTTCCTCTCTTATTCTTTCACCTGGTAAACTACATTGATTGCTTTTGAATTTGGAGATATAACAGTTCATAGATTATGTGTTATAATGTAGAAAAATTGTGCAATAAGTATATTTTTAAAGAAATTGATTTTTTATGTACCATTTACAAAATTAAGCTGTAACTTGCTGTAACATAAAGTACACAAGTTTTAAACATGCATAACTTTGTGCATATATTACTATTGCCCAGAACAAGATATAAAATATTTCTAACACCTAGTAGGGTTTTTGGTACCTCTTCCTAGATTATGACCCCTCCCTCAAAGGTAACCACTATTCGAACTTACAATACCATAAATTAATTTTGCTGTTTCTGAACTACATATAGATAGAATCATATAGTATATACAGATCTTTTGATCTGGCTTTGTTTGCTCGATGTTGGCAAGAGATTCATCTATATGGTTATTTGCAACTTCAATTTGTTTTTGCTCATTGTGGTGTAGTATTCCATTGTTTAAATGTACTGCAATTCATTCATCCTTTCTGCTGTTGAGAGATATTTTATGATTCGGTGTTTTTCCCCTCTATTTGATTTGAATTTTAAGTAACGAAATATTTGATAAAATTAAAGTGTTCATATTGTTTGCGGATTATTTTGTTTTGTCCTTTCTTCTGTTTGTTATCAAGTAAGCTATTGTTTTATGGTATAATATTATTCCAGGTTCTCAGGTTTCATAAGCATTAGCAAACCATATGAAATTGCCATTTTGTAAGTCAAAATCAGTTGAATAGTATTTTTCCACTAGGCTTTTTCCGATGATCTTCCTTTCAGCCAGGGACCTCATAATTACCGTGAAACCTCACCTCTTCACAGTTGTGAAATGCCAAGTTTAGGGAGCTGTGTTTTCCTTCTCCCCCATTCTTTTAGATGAGGAACAGGACCTACTGATGGGGTTAGTGATTAGGCTAATATTACAGAGAGGTCATTGAAAGAGCTGAGACTGGAGGCCAGGAATCCTGGTATCCTTTTCTCTTGTTCTAGATACATTTTAAACTTCCCTCATGTTGGTAACTTCAGTATATTCACCTTCTGAGTATCATATCAACTTTAAGGTAATAATATATTTGTCTTTTCTCTTCATTATGAGTAATCAGGTTAGGGGAAATAATTTTCTTTGAGCAACAAATTATTTTCATTCACTCCATTACAAATGAAACAGATTGCTGGTGGCTAACATGTTATTATATATAGAGTGTCTCAAAAGTCACCCAAAAAGTCACCATACACAGGGAAAGTAGGAAATTGTAGCTAAATATACCTTTATTAACAAAATATTCATTACAGCATTTTACAAAATATTCTCTACATGTTGGCTACCTGTTTGTAAATAAGGGTACATCTAGCTATTATTTCCCATTTTCCTTATGTATGGCAACTTTATGAGCAACTTTTGGGACACCCTGTATATTGGCTATCTTTAATGTGAGAAAGTGTGATTTCTTTTTTTTTTTCTTCTGTAGAGACAGAGCCTCATTTTATCACCCTCGGTAGAGTGCCATGGTGTCACTCAGCTCACAGCAACCTCCAACTCCTGGGCTTAGGCGAGTTTCTTGCCTCAGCCTCCCAAGTAACTACAGGCTCCCGCCACAATACCTGGCTATTTTTTTGTTGCAGTTTGCTGGGGCTGGGTTTGAACCCACCACCGTTGGTATATGGGGCTGGTGCCCTACCCACCAAGCCACAGGCGGTGCCCAGGAAGTGTGATTTCTAATTACCTTATTATTTTGGGGGTGGGAAACATGAAGTACACTTCCTCCAAAGAAATCTGCTTATGTTTAAAAAAAAGTTTTAATTTTTTAGGAAATAGGATGTTTTTTAATAAATTGGGTAGACAACTGGAAATCTTATCAGCCTCTTATTATGTTCTTAGACATGTTCAAAAATATTTTTCACAAAGTAAACAGGAGTATTTAAAATTATCAAAGCAGGCTTAGCACCTGTGGCTCAAGTAGCCAAGGTGCTAGCCACATACACCTGAGCTGGTGGGTTCAAACCTAGTCGGGGCCCACCAAAGCAACAATAACGGCTGCAACCAAAAAATAGCCGGGCATTGTGGCGGTTGCCTATAGTCCCAGCTACTTGAGAGGCGGAGGCAGGAGAATCGCATGAGCCCAGGAGTTGGAGGTTGCTGTGAGCTGTGATGTTATAGCGCTCTCCGCAGGGCGACAGCTTGAGGCTCTGTCTCAGAAAAAAAATAAATAAAAAAATAAAATTATCAAAGCAGTACTATAGATTCCATTATACTTGTTAATGTAACTGAAATGTGATCAGTATGACTCTGAGAAATGATGTCTATCTTGTATGAGTTGTGTGAAGGACTGTGTGCCTCAATTTATGAACGTAATGGGGATATCGGCATTTGGCAGGATTGGCATTTGTAAAATAAATATATCGTTGCCACTCCCAAACTCTGCTCAGCAGCAGATGGTGCTTGGAAAGGACGGAATGCTCAGCCGCTCAGGAGGTAATTAGCAAGTGAACTGAAATGCAGCAACTCCTAGGGAGAAAGGTTCTGTCAGCTAAGGTACAGTTAGCCGTCTGCCGCTCGCACTCCTCCTTGAGTGTTGGCAGGTGGTTTAGGACTTTCTTCTTCTTTTTTTAATATCCTGAAGTATATAGATTGAGATGGGACAAAATTATGAATTTAGAGGTCACTAATGCTTTGTGACAAAACAGAAACATTATGAGCTGGTCACAAACCTACTAATTCTTTGGAATCAAAGAGAGAATTTTTACATTGAATGTTGACTTTTTTAAAAACCAGTATAGCGGCTCAGCGCCTATAGCTCAACGGGCTAAGACGCCAGCCATGTACACCTAAGGTGGTGGGTTCGAATCCCCAGCCCGGACCCACCAAACAACAATGACGGCTGCAACCAAAAAATAGCTGGGCATTGTGGCGGGCGCCCGTGGTCCCAGCTACTTGGGAGGCAGAGGCAAGAGACTCGTTTGAGCCCAGGAGTTGGAGGTTGCTGTGAGCTATAATGCCACAGCACTCTACCCAGGGGGACAGCTTGAGGCTCTGTCTCAAAAAAAAAAAAAAAAACAGTATAGCATACATGTAATAAACCATCAAAATAGGAATTATCCAGAGCAATTTAATTCATTGATTTTAATGTGATGTAACTCCCTTTTTCTTGTAAAGACTGGAGGAGAAAAGAACTTGATTACCTCTCTTTACCTTTCTGATTGTGCCCAGTCCTTACCCTACTTCTCTAGGTTTGTGATACCATTATTCTTATCTATTTCCCTCTTAGTGTCCATTTCAGTCTTCTTTTCATTATTATCTCTTCTCCTAAACTTGTGGCATCTTTTTAGGGAAACTGACATTGTTGTTGGGCACTTGGACTATAGCCTGTGTCCTGGTGTTCCTTAAACCTGTTTACCTGGTCTGCCAGTTTTGACTATCAGCTGGCAACACTTAAGTATGAAACACCTGAGAAACCTGGACCCACTAGCCTGTGATGAAAGTTTTACTTGTTCTATTATTTTTGGCTGGTTGAGTCTTTAACATTTATTATTGTACAAACAATGGGTTCTTTTGTACAATCTACCTTCAACATGATCTTGTACAAATCTAAACTAGTACATATAGCAGACATTTAGCCCTGCAGGTTCACACTTTTATGTTATTGTTTAGATAACAGAATTCAGATTTCACATGCTGGTCTAGAAAATGTTAAAGGATTTTTGAGTACCTTGATATTTGGATTATTATCTACTTTTGATCTAGTACTGTTTCTGTACCCTAAACTCTATGACTTATGGGCTTTTGAAAACTAATATTTAGAACAGGGTTTCTCTACCTTGACACTCCTGAAATTTTCAGATGTATTATTTCTTTGTTGTAGGAGGCTGTCCTATGCAGTGAAGGACACTTAGCATCATCCCTAACCTTTACCCAATAGCCCCTCTCCAGTTGTGACAATCAAAATGTCTCTAGATATTGCCAAATGTCCTCTGGAGCGTAGAATTGCCCTTTGTTAAGAACGACTTTTTTTTTTGTTTTTGTTTTTGTTTTATTAAATCATCGCTGTGCATATTAATGCAGTCATGGAGTACAATGTGCTGCTTTTATATACAATTTGAAATATTTTCATCAAACTGGTTAACATAGCCTTCATGGCATTTTATTAGTTATTGTGTTAAGACATTTATATTCTACATTTAGTAAGTTTCATATGTACCCTTATAAGATGCATGGTAGGTGTGGTCCCACCAATTACCCTCCCTCCACCCAAGAACAAATAACTGTTTTAAGGCCTTGCCTGTTATATTTTGTGTAATTCTTTTTTTTTTTTTTTTGGGTAGAGGCAGAGTCTCACTTTATCACGCTCGGTAGAGTGCCATAGGGTCACAGCTCACAGCAACCTCCAACTCCTAGGCCTAAGTGATTCTCTTGCCTCAGCCTCCTGAGTAACTGGGATTACAGGTGCCCGCCACAACACCTGGCTATTTTTTTGTTGCAGTTTGGCCAGGGCCAGGTTTGAAACTGCCACCCTCGGCTTGGCACCTGTGGCTCAAGCGGCTAAGGCGCCAGCCACATACACCTAAAGTGGCGGGTTCAAATCCAGCCCGGACCTGCCAAACAACAATAATGGCTGCAACCAAAAAATAGCCGGGCGTTGTGGCGGGCGCCTGTGGTCCCAGCTACTTGGGAGGCTGAGGCAGGAGACTCGCTTGAGCCCAGGAGTTGGAGGTTGCTGTGAGTAGTGAATCCATGGCATTCTACCCAGGGGCTCAGCTTGAGGCTCTCTCTCAAAAAAAAAAAAAAAGATGCCACCCTCGGTATATGGGGCCTGCCCCCCTACCAGCTGAGCCACAGGCACCACCCAGTGTGTGCACTTCTTTAGTAGTCTCCTCAGAGAAATAGAGAATGTTCCCAGAACTACAAGTAACTTTTTATCCAGATTGGATGGAGTATGACATGGGTTTTGGTTTTTTTTTTGAGATAGAGCCTCAAGCTGTCCCCCTGGGTAGAGTGCTGTGGCATCACAGCTCACAGCAACCTCCAACTCCTGGGCTCAAGCGAGTCTCCTGCTTCTGCCTCCCAAGCAGCTGGGACCACTGGCATCTGCCACATCACCTGCCTATTTTTTTTTTTTTTTTGGTTGCAGCCATCATTGTTGTTTGGCGGGCTCAGGCTGGATTCAAACTCACTACCTTAGGTGTATATGGCTGATGCCTTAGCCTCTTGAGCCACAGGCGCCGTGATCCAGAATGACATGTTTTGAATCATTATTCAAAGAACATTTATTGACCGGACTTGAATTGGAATCTTATTTAGATGAGCTGTATTTAAGACAGACTCAAACACTGTTGTTGGTTTATAATTACCTGCAAACTCTTAAAGCTGTACCTGAAATCTCATCTGTTTCTCGTCATATTACTCTTTTTTTCTCTGAACTCTAGATTATTGTCTTTATCTTTTGTTTATCACATTTGATAATATACTACTTTGTATTATTCACATCTTCATAGGAATTCATTGTCGTTAAGGCCATATTAGAAACAGGAACAATGTATTTATACAAATGTTGATCAGAGTCATGTGCTTAATTAGTAGTATTCTACAAATTTTTTGCATGAAAAAATGCAAATCAGCACAGCAGTGCATGAGCAGCAGCATACCCAGTGCTTCTTACCTGTTTAAAGCACTTGTGAGGTCTAAAAACAAAGCTGCCTTCTCGAACTTGCCATTTAGTATACTGACATCTGTGTAATAGTAATTTGCTTTTCTAACTTGCCAAAGAGCTTTGTTTTTCTTTAACATTAACCTATAGCTTAGAATTACTAGGAAAATCAGCCAATTCTTAGTATTGAGTAACATTACCAAAATATATCATCTGTTTAAACTTAAAAATGGTTTTTGAGGTAAATAGGGCTTTGTTGTCCTTCTTTTACTGATGGATACCTTTTATATAGTTCTAAGTTTCATGATCAGATTGGCTTTGAAAGTACCTTGGATTTTACTTTGATATTAATACTATATAAAAATATCTTTTCAGTGAAATTCATACTCTGTAGTAGAGTTGAGTTTTCAGACTATTTATGCATTCTATGTATTAACTTTGATCATCTAAATGATTTGAAGTGAAGATTTTTATAGATCATCAGAAGTGACAATATCTAGCATGACCAAAGTTTAGTAATATATCCTTTTAATATTTAAAAAGTATTTTCTAAAGATTATTGAAAAATTATAAAGTATGAGGAACTTTCAGAATACTTTTCATATAACAATTTGCTTCATCTGGTATCTTTCTTTATTTTCTTTATTTTGATTTTGTTTATTAACACAGAAAAGCTTCACTGGCCTGAGCAAGAACTTGCTAAGAAGTCTGTTCTAAATGTAGAAGATTCATTTATCATTGACAGCAAAAGAAACATTCCATATTTAGCCGCTGGAATTCTAAAGGACATTTTCACAACTGGAACCAGTAGTTACAATGTTCTACTACAGAGCAAGGAGGAGAAAAAGCATCATGCACAAAAAGAGTCTTCCTCCACCTCCTCCAAAAAACATAGAAAACCCAACAAGACTTCTGTGTCTTCTCATAGCAAAGATCCTCACAGGACGAAAGCCTCAGCGCCTATGACAAGCAATGGTTCTTGGTGCTGCCTGGAGAGGCAGCCTGCTGTTTTTGTCACTAGTTCAGTGTCAAATCCTGTAAAGTTTACACATGATATCTCTGTTACAGGGAACAGCATAGTACTGCCGCCTAAACCCAAAAGCAAGGTCAAGCGGCGTAATTTCTCGACTCTTCCAAAGCCACAGCCACAGCCTCAGCTGTGTAGAAGCTTTGAAAAAGGAGATGACTTTTCTGGAAAGAGATTTTGTATATTGACTGCAATAAAGCCCACCAACTTAGAGAAAGAAAAACTGAGATTCTTCAAATCTGACTATACCTACAACCCCCAATTTGAATATGCTAATTCTGCTCTATCGAGTGTGTTAGCCAAGCACAGCAGCGCATCTGACCGATTTCTAAAGCAGGTAAAATAGCACTGCAGTAGTAGTATCTCATTTTTATGTAGCTAAAACAATTATATGCAACCTTATAAGCAAAAGAAAAAAAAGCATTTAAAATAACCCAGTTATTTATATGTTATAGTTAATTCCCACCCAGTAGGTATGGATATGTGATAAGAAATCTCCAGGTGAGTGGTATCACTTATATGTAAACTACTTTGCATTAATCTAAATCTATTAAATAGACTCTTTGTGATAGGAAACAAGTCTATGAGGAAAACAGCTTCTGATTCTGGTTCTACGCTTTCATCTGGGAAATGTGTGGCATATTAACCAGCCCACATACCAGTGTTGGGTCCTTCACACCATGGTTTGTTTTCTCATTGATTTTTTTTAAGGTAGGCTCTCACTCTGTTGCCCCAGCTAGAGTGCAGTGACATTATCATAGCTGACTACAACCTTAAACTCTTGGGCTCAAGTGATCCTCATGCCTCAACTTCCCCTACAGCTGGGAATATAGGCATGTACCACCCCACCTAGCTAATTTTTTAATTTTTTGGTAAATATGGAATCTTGCTATGTTACTCAGGTTGGTCTTGAACTTCTGCACTCAAACAGTCCTTCCTTGGTCTCCCAAAGTGCTGAACCACCACTTCCAGCCTTCTGATTTTTTAGTACAATAGATGGATATTTAGTCCCTGGTTGTTCCTGTTGTATTACTACATTCCCAACTTGCTAAAACCTCCTGTTAGCAGTTTGGAGACTCAAGTTTGATTCTTGCTCTTGAACTTATTAATGCTTTACAAAAATTATTAGTCATCATCAAATAAATAGTTAAGCACTCATTTAAAGAAGAAAATAATGAGATTTTCAAAATTATCTTCAAGGTTAGCAAATTATGATGTGAATGATATGAATACTTTCTAAATTACTCAAATTAGACCCCTAGCTCATAGTTTTGTGTTTTACAGGGCTATAATAAATTTTAAAACTTCACTTAAGTATTTGAGGAGAAATTGGCTGTTTGGCTATAGAGTATAGTTTTGAGTTTGTAAAGGCAGACTACATTTGACTAAATTAACTTTGTACAGACTTTTATAATGCATTATTCTCAACTTGGCTTTGTGAAAATCTGTAGGATAAGTATAACTACATAGTTCTACTTGCTTGTTGTGTGCCTTAATTTAGCATTTTTGCTGATACACGTAATACAATATAGTTATTTGGTCTTGTGGTCTGGAGACCTTTTGCTGTTTATTATAAATAACATGGAATCTGACCAGTCTTTTGAAGCCGTTATGTAAAGCTGCTATATAGAGATTAAAATAATTTTAATCATGATATTTATTTTCCTTTGTTATGAGAGATGTTTTTAACTGCTTTTATTACAAATATAGTAGAACCTCCATAGTTGTCCATCTCCCTACAATGACCACCTCCTAAAGTTAATCTAATTTTCACAGACCAACATACACTCTATGTATATATCAGTACAGCTGGCCTAGTTTTTCATATTGCCCACCTCCGTAGGTTAACCAGTTTGTTGCATTCCCTTGGGTGGTCAACTTACAGAGGATCTACTATGTATTTTTTTTATTACTTCTAGAAATTCATTTTTTTAAAAATGTGCTGAGATTGTACTAAAGATTGTGGCTTGAACTGATTATAACTCAAGCTAAAAAGCTATACAGAGGCGTTTTGAATGGGCAAAGGCAGTTTTAACATAGTGGGAACACACTTAGGCTCTACTACCTCCCACATGTGTATAATGGAGTAAAGGAAATACCTATTGAAAAAGGTTTAAGAGGTTTTGGATTATTAAATGAGGTAAAGCATAATACATACATTGCGGTTAGCATAGTGCTTGGCATATAAAAATATTAGCCATTATTTGTTATTCTTATTTGCTGTTATTCTAATTGCTATTGGTTGAACAAGGGTTCCACAAATGTAAAATTCATAATTATAAAAATTCTGCATTTTACCCCCTTAGACCTAAAAGAAATAGCTGAGATTCATTTATCAATATTTTTAGATTTGGAGATCTACAGTGGTCCTGCCTGTTCAGAGAGAGATGCCCACTATTAGATCAAGATGAGTGCTTCTCATTTCTCTGGGAGGCAATTTGGGAGACTTAGCAGCCCCAAAGATTGAAAATTGCCAGTGCTTAGCCTGTAGCGTCACAGTTTTTATTTTGACCCAATTTCCAGCTTAAACTTACACTTGGATTGCTTTGGATTTCTAAACAGCACCAGCAATCCTAGCTGGCTTAAACCAGAAATGCCACCATTTGGGAGGAAGCTCTCAATAAATGCTAAGTCTACTGTAATCAAATTAAACCACTGTAATCAAATTAAAGAAATTCATAGAACAAGGCATCTAGAAAAATATGCTTAAGTTCCTCTTCATCATCTGAGTGAATAATGACATAATGTCATATATTCTTCCCTTCCCCCAATAAAGCAACAGCTTCAGGGTTGGTCTTCAAGACTCAGAAATGTGCTGCTCCTTTAGGGACTCCACTTTATTAGGACCAGTGGTTAGTATAAAGACTTTTAAATGTGGCCCTCAGAAAACAGTGTCTTGCTTTTAGAACTTATAGTATTAATAGATTAGGTAAATCATTGTTATATTAAAGTATATGCATAGTACCTAGACACACTGGACAATTAAGTTTGCAAACTCAATCCTAGAAAAAGTGCTACATACTTTATCACTCAGTATCACTACAGTCACCAAATGGCAAATACTTTAAAGGTGACCATAGTGATATTCAGCAGTGAAGTACTTTTTCTAGGATGAGTTCATGAATGTAATTGTCTGACTGCATATAAAATCACATGATTGTCCTATAAAGCAAGACATTTATTTTTTTGATAGAAAAAATTTATTTGGAAATAAAATACCTTCACAAATGGAATGTCTTGACATAAAATTTCTTTAAGGCTAAGTTATTAGTTTACTAGTATTGAAATAGTATTTTATCTTTATAGACCTCAAGTTGTGAAAACAGTGAAGGGGAAGAAAAAACAAGCCTTCCTTCTTTAAATTATACCTCTCCCTAGATTATGTGATTTTCTGTTCAGCAAATCATAAACCTTTCATAGGCACCCTGAAGTTATAAGGATTTTTCCAAGAGATTATTTTGAGTTTACAGTGTTCCATAGTAGTTTTCTATATTAGGTTGGAGAAATAGGGTCATTTCTTAGCTTACTAGCAAGAGAGCTTTTCTTACAGATCAGAGATGGAAACATCCCAATCAGATTACATGTCCTTGGAAGAAGGTATGACTTTGATAACTCATTTGAACCCTTTTTGATTTGCCTTTGAAAAGTCAACTAACTTGTACATTCTCAGGTTTTTACCTTCCCAGAGTCTTTCCTACATAACAGCTTAAATATCTGCTTTGTCTGTTATAGGCGGTGAAAGATAGTCTAGGGTACTAAGCTGTTTATAAATATCCTGGAAGCAGTTACCCTCTCAGTTTTCAACTCACCTTTGTATACATTTAGAGTACCTCAAACCCTGACACACAGAAATTTCAGAAGTGGAGAACCAAAAGGGGGGGTTGGGGAAGAGGAGAGTGGAATGGGCTGCAGGTAACAACTTTTTTCTTTGCCTGACTGTGTCATTCATTGAAGATGGATTCAGTGTGTGAGATCTGTTTATTTTCTCAGTTCTTCATATGTAGAATATAATTTTTTGGAATGGTCTGGTTTCTTTTTCTTTCTTTCTTTTTCTTTTCTTTTCTTTCTTTCTTTCTTTTTTTCTTTCTTTTTCTTTTTTTTTTTTTTGAGGCAGAGTCTCAAGCTGTTGCCTTGGGTAGAATGCTGTGGCGTCACAGCTCATGGTAACCTCAAACTCTTCGGCTTAAGCAATTCTCTTGCCTCAGCCTCCCAAGTTGCTGGGGCTACAGGTGCCCACCACAATGCCCAGCTATTTTTGTTGTTGTTGTTGTTGCTGCTGTTGTTGTTGCAGTTGTCATTGTTGTTTTAGCTGGCCCAGGCTGGATTCCAACTCTCTAGCCTCAGTGCATGTGGCCAGCGCCCTACCCACTGAACTACGGGCACGGCCGTGGTTTGTTTCTTTTTATTATAATCTGGACCTAGTTTGCAGTTAATGTTATAGACTGCATTATTGGCAAAAAGCCATTTGCTGCCTTCTGTCTCTCCCCTGCTTTTCACACTTCTGTTAGTTTCTTTCTAAGGTGCAAATTTGATCATGTCACTTGCTTTCCTGAAAAACTTCAGGGCTTCTCAAAATTTAGGATAAAGTCCAAAACCTTCATTTTTTTCATTTTATTTTATCTTTTTTTTTTTTTTTTTTTGAGACAGAGCCTCAAGCTGTCCCCCTGGGTAGAGTGCCGTGGCATTACAGCTCACAGCAACCTCCAACTCCTGGGCTCAAGCAAGTCTCTTGCCTCCACCTCCCAAGTAGCTGGGACCAC
>CAUYTI010133754.1:0-16719 GCA_963575145.1 Galago senegalensis
TCACTTTTCCTTCTTTTGTCAAATGGGGATAATAATAGAACCAGCCTTATAGGGTTGTTTCCCGCCTATGGTTCATCCTATAAGGGTACATGTGAATCTCTCTAAATGTAGAATATAAATGTCTTAACACAATAACTAAGATAATCTAACATGAAGGCTATGTTAACCAGTTGGATGAGAGTATTTCAAATTGTATATAGAAACAGTACACTGTACCACATGATAGTATTAATGTACCCTGCTATGATTTAATAAAAAAAAAGAAATTAAAACAATGTAACTTTAACATTTCAATGTTTAAACTCATATTAATCTGAAACTCTAAAAAAAGAATGGAAAAACAGATACCAGATATTCTGACTGTTAATTGTAACTCATTGATCAACATGTACACATCTGGCACAGCCAGGAGGTGAGAGAGGGTGGGAGGGGAGGGCTAAATTCACACCTAACAACTACAGAGCACACTATCTGGGTGATGGGCACATTTATCACTTTGACTCAAACTGTACAAAAGCAATTAATGTAACCAAAAGATTGGCACCCCTGTAAGATTCTGAAATTCTAAAAATTGCAAAAGTAAGATGTTTTAACCACACGTATACAAAAGAAATCTTGTGATGTGCACTCATATTTTTAAAAATATTCAATTTCTCTTCCCTTTGGGGGCTAATTCTTTTTCAATGAGAGAAATTAGGTAAAATAAACTGGTGAATAAAAGGAAGAGAAAGCAGCAACAAAGGACAAATGATGAAGGGACTATGTACATTTTAAGTATCTCAAAGACATTGTGGTTTTAAAGTGTTTAATATGAACATCATAAAAGTATCAGTGGTTGCCATGTGTTTCATGGCAGAAAGAATGAATGCGGAGAGAATAATGAATTTTTAGGGCAATAAAACTATTCTGTGTGATACTATAGTGTGGATACATGTCATCTACATGCATGTATCAATCAAAATGCATAGAATATACAACACTAAAAATGAACCCTAATGGACTTTGGATGGTAATGACATTCAAGGTAGGTTCATCAACTATAATAAATGTATGACTCTGGTGCTGGATTTAACAGTGAGAAGACTGCATGGTTTTGGTGTGGGGAATATGATTTCTGCTCGTTGTTGCTATAAACCTAAAGTTGTTCCAAAGAATAAAGTCTTTTTATAATGTTCAAAACAAAGCAAGGACTCTTAAGTGATGCCATTGGTCCTCAGATACTCCACATTCCCTTTCTGAAGTCTGAATAAAAGAATTTCCTAAGTTGTAAATGATCTAATGTTTCATACTTGGGATCCAGAGCCATGTTTATTTTGCTACACTCATGCAGCCCTTTAAATAGCCTTTTTGAATTATAGTCATTTGTGTTGCTGGTGTGGGCACTTCCTGCTGGCAATGTGAATGAATCCCTTAAGTCTTACTTTCTTCATCTGTAAAGTGGGGATATGGGGATGACATTTACTCTGCCAACTTCAATAAAAGAAGATCAAATGTGTAACATATCTTGTCTCTAAGAAAAGGACTGAGCAAGTAGATATTATTATCATACCCCTAGTATCAGAGATTGTATCTTGTTTACTGTTTTCAATCTCTTAAGATCCTTTGTACAATGTCTGTCAGAAAATGCTAAAGAAATAATGAATATGCAAAAGTAGTCATGTTTGTGGATTGAAAGAATTAATATTGTTAAAATGTCCATACTGCCCCCAAAGCAATCTTTATATAGTCAATATATATATTGAAAGTCAATATAATATATGAGTACAATATATTACAAATACAACTTTTACTTGTTCATTTAAAAAAAATTTTTTTAACGAACTCATCAGTTACTGAGAAAGACATTCTAGTATCAAAGTGTTGAAAGAAATTACAAAGAAAAACATAAAAGAGTCAATATAATCTCTACGAAAATTCCAATGACCTTTTTTACAGAAATAGAGAAAACAATTCTAAAATTCATATGAATCACAATAGACCACATGTAGCAACAAAGAACAAAGCCAGAAGCATCACACTACCTGATTTCAAAATTCACTACAATGCTATGGTAATCAAAACAGCATGGCAAAGGCGTAAAAACAGAAACATAAACCAGTGGAACAGAGTAAAGATTCCAGAAATAAACCTGCATGTTTATGATCAATTAACTTTTAACAAAGGTATCAAGAATACACAATGGGGAAAAGCCAATCTGTTCAATAAATAGTGTAGGGAAAAACTAGATATCCACATGCAAAAGAATGAAATTAGATCCCAATCTCACACTATTTGCAAAAGTCAATTCAATATTGATTAAAGACTTAAATGAAAGACTTGAAACTGTGAACGTGCTATTAAAAAAAAATAGAAGAACACTCCATGGCATTGGTCCAGGTAATTTTTTTTTTATTTTAAACCCCAAAGCACAGGCACAGAAGCCAAAATAGACAAAGAGTATTATACCAAATTAAAAAGTTTCTGCACAGCTAAGGAAACAACCAACAGAATGAAGAGACAATCTATAGAATGGGAGCATATATTCGTAAACAATACATCTAATAAGAGGTTAATATACAAAATACATAAGGAACGGAAACAACTCCATAGTGAGAAAACATCTTGATTTTTTTTTTAATGGGCAAAGAGCCGGAATAAACATTTCTCAAAAGAAGACAAACAAATGGCCTGGCCAAAAGGTATATGGAAAAGTGCTTAAGATTGCTAATCATAAGGGAAAGGCGAATTAAAACTAAATTGGATATCACCTCACACCTTTCAGAATGGCTGCTATCAAAATGGCAAAAATTAAGTGTCAGAGAGGAGGTGGGAAACCCTTGCCCACTAAGGTGGGAATGTGAACGAGTATGGCCCTTATGGAAAACCGCATGAGGGTCCTCAAAACTTTCTAGAACTACCATAAGATCCAACAACCCTATTGCTGCAAATAGCTAGAAAAGATATGAGATCAGTATGTCAGAGAGCTATCTCCACTCCCACGTTCACTGGAGCACTATTCCCAATGGCCAAGACATGGAATCAATCTACATATCCATCAACAGATGAATGGGTAAAGATGATGTGATACACATACACAAAGGAAAAAACCTGTTATTTACAACAACGTGAATAAACCTGAAGGGCATTATGTTAAGTGAAATAAACAGGCACAGAAAACAAATAACACATCATCTCATTTATATGTGGAGTGTTAAAAAAAAATCATCAAACTCTTAGGAGTGGAGAATAAAATGGTACTTACCAGAGTTGACAGTGTTGGGAATTGGGGAGATGTCTGTTAAGGGACATAAAAACTACAGTTAGAGGCACAAGTTAAAGAGAGCTATTGTTATCATGGCTCCTGTAGTTAATAGCAGTATATTCTATACAGATGCTCCTCAATTGTCCACAGGATTATATATCAATAAATCTACTCAAATTAAGAACACAAGTGGAAAATGCATTTCATGTTCCTAAGCTACTAAAGAAAATAGCTCAGCCTCGTCTACCTTAAATGCTCTCAGAGCACTTACGTTAGCCTATAGATGGGCAAATCACCTAACACAAATCCTATTTTATAGCAATAATAAATGAAAATGATAAAAATAAAAGACTAAAATTCCAAGTACAGTTTTTACTGAGTGCATATTTCTGTGACACTATTGTAAAGCTGATAAAATGTAAGTCAAACAATTGCAAGTTGGGGACTGTCTGTGTACTTGAAAATTTCTGAGGAAATGGATTTTACATGTTCTGACCACACAAAAAATGTAAGTATCTGAGGTAATTGCATATGTTAAATAGCTTGATTTAGCCATTCCATAATGTATATACACATGAAAACACCATGTTGTGTATCATAAATAAATACAACTTTTACTTGTTCATTTAAAAAAAATTTTTTAACGAACTCATCAGTTACTGAGAAAGACATTCTAGTATCAAAGTGTTGAAAGAAATTACAAAGAAAAACATAAAAACTTTTAAATATCTAATGTCTTAAGAAGACAATTCCAAAACTTTAAGCAAGACTCAAACTAAGAAAAAATTATCAAAAATGCACCAATGTGTTCTCAATAATGAGAAAACAGAACTATAATTAAGAGATCTAAATTCTCGTCTCAAATCTATTCCTCATGTTACCTAAAACAAAAGACTTAACCTTTCTTTGAGATTCATATTACACATCCAGAAAATATAAATTTTCATATTTCCAAAGACTTTGAAAGATGATTGTTAGAATCCCATGAAATCATATAGAAACACTGAAAACTGTAAATGCTGTACATTTTACCCCCACAATATCAAATTTCTGAGTGTCTTTCTTTTTCCTTCTCTTAAGCTTTTAAGTATACCAATAAATATATTTTCTTGGTCTTTAAAAAAAAAAAGATTACATTATTTCCTCAGAGGAATTAGAGGCATCTTACCAGAATGAACAGAGTCAGATAGGCTATGGGGACCCTCCAGTCCCCAGTTTCTTCTCATCCCTATGTAGTCTCTGGAGGTTACTTGTCCTAATTCACCCTAAGACTGAGTTTGGAAATAAACTGTGCTCCCTGAAAGTAACAAGGTGCAGGGACAACCTGTCAATAGACAAGGAGAATTAGCTCTTGCTTTAGATGAATTTCAACACTGCTATCACATTTCTGGGACTTTGCTCTGCTCCAATAGCAGGAGTAGGGAATAAAATGTCACGTCTTCCTTTCACCACTCGCTCACTCACAGTTACTGAATGAAATTGGTGCTATTACCTAGTTACTTTGCCATGGTGCCCCTATGCTAGCTGTTAGCACACCCTGACATCTGAGAAGTTGATCCCATCTCTTAGATAACTGGATTTCATTCAATGTCACCCATTTAAAGTCTATATATGTCAAAAAGCCCGTTAAATATTTTGTCCCCTTTCACACACTTACCTGTTCACCTACTGTATTATTCCTTTAGCAAAATACATGTACTAACAGCAGGCAATGAATATTTTTCCCTACTTTTGCTATCTGCCTCAACATTTTCATTACCAAACATGCTCACCCTTTCCTTAAGGGATAAAAATGCAATTAAGAGCATATTTTAATATTAATGCTATTAATGCTATTTTTAATCTAAGACCTCAAATAATCACATACTAACTGGAAGGCATGCCAAAGGAGGCGAGCAAATATTAACCAGCTTAGCGCAAATCAATATGTGTTCGAGCTTTTACTCTGTGTCAGACTCTGTGCCAGACAATAGGGGGAGAAATATGTATAACAAACGTTCCTCATCCTAGAAGAACTTAGATAAATATTTATTATTGTTAAGTTCATATATGAAAGAAAGCATTGAAAAAGAAAGAGTGGATATTAAAAAATAACCCCTGAAGTCAGAAAGTTCAAAAAAAAAAATAGAGTAGAAAAAGAAAGGATCCAATTCTTAAGGGCAGAAATGTGAGAGTAATAATGACTTTACATGTCACCACATCTTGGGACTCAGTTTTTTCATTTGTGAAGGGATGAGAATGGCTCAGATAACTTTAGTTATTCCAAGATTGTGGTGGTTTCAAAACATATCCAGAAATTCTCAGACACACCTTTAAGTAGAATCTAATCTCCTCACCTTAACTGTGGCCTGGACTTAATGACTCACTATGAATAGAATACTCACTATGAATAGAATAGATAGCTGTGAAAGAGACTATCTATCATAAAAGGCATTACTACCTCTTCCCTGACCTGTCTTGAACTGTTAATTCTGAGAGAAGCTAGATGCCAGGTCAACGAGCCCTTTGGGAAGGTCCACATGGCAAGGAAATGAGGCCCCCTGCCAAGAGTCATATGATCAAGTCATCTTGGAAGCAGGTCCTCCAGGCCCCCTCACACCTTCACATGACTGAAGGCCTGGATGAAAGTTTGACTATAATTTCATGAGAAACCCAGAGTCAGAACCACCTAACTAGGTCCCTTCTGGATTCCTGGCTTTCAGAAACTGAGACAAATACTTGCTATTCTAAGCTACAAAGTGTTGACCTAATTTGTTACATGGCAGTAAGTAACTAACAACAAAGATGCTATGATATAACTTAATAATTTTATATTATGAAAAATGCTGTAAGTTAATAATGAATAATAACTTTATATTCTGGCCTAGAAGGTTTGGGAAATTACTGAGAGCTTTTGCTTACAGAACTATTGAAAACTAAAATAGAAAGGATACAATTTGGTCAGAAGTAATTGGGAAAAGTAAACCAGCCATGTAACATGCTCATGGCCTTGGCCCTGCACACTCTATAATACATCCCACTGGGACGCTCATTATCTTATAAGTTTTGATGGGCCTATCTGGAACTCAATAAATATTTGTTAAATGAGGCAACAATTTGAAAATGATGAAGAAATGTGTGGGTCTGGAAAGAGGATGGACACGTATGTTAGAGCATTCTTACTTAAACCGGGAAGTCCTTATGCTATTCAAGACAATTGATTTGAAACTACCCAATGTCTTAAAAAGGGAGAAGGCAGGAAAGGAACATGCTGGAAATAGAATAAAAACTCTCAGGCAGAGCAGAATAATAATTATATGAACCCAAGATAATCCTAGAAAGTGTGCCTTATGAGTGTCTCAGAGAGAAGATGTTTTCCTGGGTTATGTGACTTCCCATGAAGAGAAAAAACTTAATTCACTAGTTTGAACTATTGGACTGCTGTTTTAACCAGGATTTATTTAAAACGAGCTGATGCCTAAAGCAATTATGTGAATAAGGCCTGCTTGCTTACCATTATCCTTACTGTTGCCAATATAATCATATGTTTTTCAAAAGCTTTTCTTTACCTAAGCATACTGTCTGAAAAAACATAAAGATATAATAAAATGATGATGCATTAAAATTTAAAGATGTTGAAATATTTAGTGGTTATACACAAAAATATTTTACTTACACTACGTGCTTTAATAATTTATAAATGTATATTCCATTAAATGTCACCTCGATTAGAATCTAAATATATCATCAGAGTTCTGAAAGGAGAAATTTGGTAAAATTATTTCTTTTCCTTTGGGTAAAGATCCAGTACCAGATGGCTGGATCTTCTTTTAGTTTTTTGAGGGACCTCCATACTGTTTTGCATAGATGTTGTACTAGTGGGCATCACAAAATTGATACATGCAACAAAAAAGATTTGTACCCCTCTAATATTTTTAAATGTTTTTTAAAAAGACAAAACATAAGAGATTTGGGCTTAGAAACAGACTCAATTATCTGTTCTCACATTTTTTTTTTTTTGGTCTTTTACTTTTAATTGGAGTAACAAGCATCAGTCCTGTTTCCTATTTGGACTAAATTCATATATCAAACAATTCGAGGTACTTTTGAATTAATTGTGTGGTTATACAACTTAGGTTCTATCTAATGCCAACACCTACACACCTCTATTTAACTCTTCATTATGCCTTTTACCTAAACAATAATAGCAATTAAAAGCAAATGAATTGGAGCTCAATCTATATAAAAATCCTGAGCACTCATATTTTATATGCTTGGTTCAGCTCGATCCTACTAAAAGGAATACAAAGGCATACTAGCTGCAGTCACAGAATAATGTTGCTATCTATCCCTCAATGCCTCACTCCTTTTTCTTGTTATCTCATTGTGGAGTTTCACTTGTTCCCTGGTTCCCTGGTTGCTCAGCTTAACATTCTGATTGGCTGCCATCTCACTTCAGACTTTTGGCTTCATTCCCAAGACTCCAAATCATCTCCTCTTCCTAACTTCATCCCAAATTTATGAACAGAAAAGAGTCCAGTTCTTCTATAATACTTTTCTCCTAATGGCTGAGATATGGCTAAGCCTGGTCCACAGAGTAGGTCCAAGGTAGTGTGGGTTTGGCATACCTACATACGTGAGAGATTATCTGCCCGTGGTCTGAATGCTGTGGTTGGACCTGCCAAGTAGAAACTGGGCCTGAGGCCATCTGTGGTTCTCCTTGTCCCTGAGGAGATCCTATTTCTGAAAGTTCCTGCTTCAATCTCTCTCAAGTGCTAGGTCATTTACTCCCAGTGAAACTCCATGACCAGAAGAGTAGGAAAAATCATACATTCAAATATATCCATACACCCCTTATTCAAAAAAGAGAAATTCTACATCTCAAAAAAAATTTAAAACAAAAGCAAAAAGCAAGAGTTGGAAACTTGGCAGCCAACATCAAAAGTGTGGCACTTCCTGCCATACACAAAGAATCCAAGGTGCACTGACTCAAGCAATGACTGATGGAAGCTCATAACAAAACCTTTAGGCCTCCTTCAATTTCAAAAACCTGACAAAAACTACTTGGAAGGAAAAGAAAAGAAAAACCTGAGTCTGAGATCAATATTTTCCATCTGTGAAAGGAGCTCCTCGGTAAGAATCTGTAGAGGAAGAAAACAACAACCTCGCCCTTGGTCTGTGAGTGTTTAATCTTTCTACATGGCCACAAGCTGATATGTTCGGAAGGAGCAACAGGGAATAAATGGCCTCTGGGTGTTGATGCAATTCAGCTTATCCATTCATCATTCAGTAATTTTATTAATTTCGTGAGCTCCCACTATGTGCTAGGAACATCAATCCCTCTGCCTTCACAAAGCTTATGTTCTCAGGAAGGAGACAGACAAAAATCAAGTAAGTTAGAACACATGACAGGTTGCTAAGTGCTGACAATAAATAGGAATGAATGTGGTTAAAAAGAAGGAGTGTTGAGCTTGGCACCTGTAGCACCCTTGTTACAGTGTCGGCCACATACACCCAGGCTGGAGGGTACTAACCCTGCCAGGAGCCAGCTAAACAACAACAACTGCAACAAAAAATAGCCGGGCACTGTGGCAGGGGCCTGTCGTCCCAGCTACTGGGGAGGCTGAGGCAAAAGAATCGCTTAAGCTCAGGAGTTTGAGGTTGTGAGCTGTGCCGCCCCAGCACTCTACCAAAGGCAACATAGTGAGACTCTTATCTCAAAAAAAAAAAAAAGAAGAAGAAGAAAAGAAAAAAGGAGTGTTCGCAAGTGTTGCCATGTTAAACAGTGCAGCTAGGGAAGGTCTTCCTCAGGTAATGACGTTTGAGCCGGAGCAGAAAAAGGGAAAAGAGAGAAGGCAGCACAGAGGTGTGGGGAGCATTTCAGGCAGAAGTAATTAATTAGGGATGTAAACTCGGGGACAAGAATATGCTTGGGGTGTGAGGAGGTGGTTCAAGGAACAGAAGAAACACCATAGCATCTGCAACAGAAAAAGAAGAATGAAAAACAGTAGGAAATTACTTTAGAAAAGTTGCCAGTGGCCACATGAGTAAGTCCCTGTAAGCTGTGATGAAGGCTATGGTTGGGGCTATTTTTTTTCCAAATGCCATCAGAAGTGATTTTGGGGACATGTGATTTTTGTTTTTAATTTTTCATTTTCCTGTACTAGTATACTCTTACAACCTCTGCCATATTTCTTTGCTATGTCTGCCCACACAGGTAGAATTTATTTCCTCACACCATTAATGCATGTGACTTACTTTGGCCAATGAAATGATAGCCAATGTGACTCAAGGGCCTAAATGTGTTCTCATTGATTGTCTTGGTTTATGGAGACATTACCTTGATTACCATTTGAAGAACAGGGTCCAGGTCACTGACCTTTCAGAAGGGGCCCAGAATAAGACTCACGGACTATACCACAGCAGCCTGAAGCATGAAGCAAAGTCACTCCGGCTGGGAATGAGAGAGAGAACAAAATGAATGTTAATATCATAAAGTGCTGTCAGGAGGAATTGTTGAGCACAATTACTGATATCCATCCGAGAGGTCAAATCAAAAGAATAAAGTATTCTAAATTATATTTTAAAAGGACCACTCTGATAGATGTTTAGAGAATAGACAGAAGAAAGACAAGATACAGAAGACCGGTGTATAGGCTGCTGCAAAAGTCCAGGTGAGTGATGGTGGTGGCTTAGACTGCTAGGGGGTGGGTGTGGAGTGGAGGAGTTGACAGAAATTTGTTGATGAACAGAACGTAAGGTGTGAGATAAAGGAGTGGTACAACACTGTCTTGCAGCAATTCTATCATCACGCTTGTTATTTTATCCATCCCACCAACCCAGCCCACGTTTCTAAGCATAAAAATCAGCATATAAAGAGTGTTTTTGTCAACTGCTATATATCCAGGGACACAGTTGCTATAGCAGCCAAGCAGTTCTCTTTGGGCACCCAGGTGGAAACCAAATCATCTTGTAGAATCCTAGATCTGAACAGGGAGATTTTTTTCCAATACCATATGACAAACTTTATAATTGCCTTTTTTTTTTCTTTTTTGAAGATGATCTAAATCAGGATGCTGTGGTCTGGCACATAATTATATTTTCAGAAAAAACCTCTGTGTTTTTTTAATTTTTATTTTGCAGTTTGTGCTGGATGTTGTGTTCCATCAGTTTTGCTCCCTCAGAAGTTAGGGCACCTCCCTCCTTAGTTGAATGAGTGCTTGTCCATGAGTTTTTGAAATGGTCCAGGCTAGCATACACTTCTCATTCATAGCCAGAGTTTTAGCTCAAATCTGTCTTCTCTCCTACCTTGGGAAATTAAATCAGACCATGCTGGAGCCTGCAGGCCACCTGGCCTCCCTCTTGCCACTCTTCAGTCAAGCTTAAAGCCAAACCAATTTGGGGAGTTTGATCTTCCCCTTCTTTCCCATACCGCTCTCCTTGGCATTCATCTCACTAAAACCAACATCTCTTACCTGCATAATGTACACGTAACTCAAAGTCCTCACCACTTGAATGACAAACGAATAAAGGCACCTGTCTTGACTCAGTGCCTGTAGCTCAGTGAATAGGGCACCAGCCACATACACTGAGGTTGGCGGGGTCAAGCTTAGGTGGGGCCTGCTAAATAACAGTGACAACTACAACCAAAAAATAATCCGGTGTTGTGGCGAGTGCCTGTAGCCCCAGCTACTTGGGAGACTGAGGCAAGAGAATCACTTAAGCCCAAGAGTTTGAGGTTGCTGTGAGTTGTGATGCCACAGCACTCTACAAAGGGTGACATAGTGAGACTCTGTCTCAAAAATAAATAAATAAATAAAAATAAAGACTTAAGTCTCCAACTGCCATGGTCTGACTGGCATATTAGCTGATGCACCCCCAAACCATCTTCATGTTTAATATATGTAACTACTTTATGTCTCTTGCACCCACAGCAGTCCTTGGTAGACATAGGCACTCTCCCCACCTGAGGAGATTGAAACAGAGGACTAGTATGTACCATCACTGATAAATCTATTATTTCTATTTCTACTGTCTACTTACATCATAGTAAATTATGTACTTTTTACTGTTGTACCTCTGACATTCAGAGTCAGACAAGTTTTTAAAATGCCTGATATCCACCTGCCAGCCTGGAAAGGGAGTCAGTCATTCTGGAAGACATTAAAGAACTGGCTCAGAAGCTCATGGCTGTTCATAGTAGACAGGGTTGGTGTGAGAAATGACAGCCAAGCATTCATTAAATTCATTAAAGTCCTAAGAAACTCAAGTACTCAAAATAAATTACATTTTGGCACAAAGAATTTAAGGAGGAATCTCTTAGGAAAGAGTTTAGAATTGCTTGCAATCTGTAGGAGGGATACATTTCCTGCATTTTAAGACAAAATCTCACAAGTCTTCTAAGAGATTTATTGTCAGCTATTACTATGCACCCAGGAAATGCAAGGTAAGTAGGATGCCTTGTTGGTAAGAAAGCTGTAACTTGTTCTTATATCCTTGGGAAGTATGAACATGCTATCATAGGACAATTAAATCCATATTTAGAGGTGCTAATGAGGCGCAAACCCTGCATGATGCAATCACACTCTTCAGGGAAGTGAGTCTGCCTCATGGTACATGCTTCATAATTCTCTTTTTCTTCCTCTTCAGGGACATGTGTACTGGAGGACAGGAAACCCTTAGTGTCTCATCTAGAATCACAGGAATCTAGATTAACTAAAGGACTAATGTCACAGGTTTTCAAGACAGCCTAATCTTCTCCGGAAATAATGTCAAGACATTATTGTGAGATCTTTCATGGGAGAGAAGAGATGGATTAGTCAACATCTTAAGAGAAAGTCAAACTATATTGGTCTAATAGTCTCTTGAGATAAAACTTGGCAGAGTCAGGCTGTGTAGTTAAGTTCTGCTATTAATTCCCAAAGGACCTACAGCAATTTCCCATTCTTGCCTCCTGTGTTTCCATTGCTTCTGTGGTGATGAGTCGCATGTTTGTTGTCCTTCTCAGTAAGGAGGTCAGAATGCAAGAGGGGCAGGGAGATGCCCACACCTTGTGACCTTAACTCTTCTGTTCTTGAACCTTACCACACAGCACTGAGTACACTATGGTTAGAAAGCACAGAAGAAGATAAAGCTTTGGAAAGAAGTATGGAGAATCCTCAAAGAGCTAAAAGTAGACCATCCATTGATCCTGTGATCCATTACTAGATATCTACCCAGAAGAAAAAAAACTCATTTTTACTGGAAGGACATTTGCAATAGAATATTCATCACCCCTTAATTCACAGTCATCAACAAATGTATATTGAGCACTTACTGTATGCCAGTCAATGTCCTAGTTCCTAGATGACACCTGGGAATCACACAAACAAATGCCTTTGCCCCTGTGGGGCTAACAATCTCTTGTTTCTGTTTGCCAGTACTTTGCTGTGTTAATTACCATAGCATTATAAGTTTAAATATCCAGAAAGGCAAGTTCAACCATCATGTTGTTCTAGAAAGTTGTCTTTGGTTTTACTTGTTCCTTTATTCTATCATTTGAATTTTATAATCATTTTCAAATTCCATGAAAAATATTGTTGACTAGATAGATGACTTTTATTGTCCTTCCAACCCTGTGAGTCTTTGGTACTCTTTCCACATTACGTATGAAAATTATATTTGGCTTGAAGCCTATAGCACAGTGGTTATGGTGCCAGCCACATACACCAAAGCTGGCAGGTTTGAACCTGGCCTGGGCCAGCTAAACAACAATGACAACTGCAACAAAAAATAGCCAGACATTGTGGCAGGTGCCTATAGTCCCGGTTACTTGGGAAGCTGGGGCAAAAAAATTGCTTAAGCCCAAGAGTTTGCAGTTGCTGTGAGTTGTGATGCCGTGGCACTCTGCCAAGGGCAATACAGTGAAATTTTGTCTCAAAAAAAAAAAAAAAAAAAAGGAAAGAAAAGAAAATTAAGGTTAATAGCTAACTTCCATTAATAATATAGGCCCTTTTAGTGATTTGTTTTGAAAGCTAATTATATATGTTTAAAATATATATGAATAAAATACAAATAAATCTGAGATATTTTCTACAGGGAAAAAAAGATAAAAGTTACTATTCTTAGCAAATAAAAGATAAGAAATACTTCATAAATTTGTTCAAACACTCTAAAAATCAATGTACATATCTGAAGAATGTTTTAAAACACAGAAAATATATATCAATACATGACCTTTATCTCCAAGTGCCCGTTAGACATTTCCACCAGCATTTTCTTCAGTTCCCCTCTCTCAACACGTTCACAATCATATACACTACTTCTTTCCTCCTGAACAAAGTCTTCCAAGGTCCCCATCTCAATGTTAATTTCCCCAGATCAGCCAAGCCAAAAACTGCAACATTGTCCTGCACTCCTCTCTCCTCCACCTACTTTGTCCAATTATTCAATAAATCGTGGAAATTCCGTCTCTAAGAATCTGTCAAAAGTTATTTGTTTCTATAGTCATTGCCAGAACATCATCATCCCTCATTTGGATTATGAAGAAACGTACTAAATAACTTCTCTGCCACCTGTCTCTCCTTTCTCTCCAGCACAGCTGCCAGAATTATCTTGCTGAAATACTTACCTGATGATGTCATTCATTAACTTAAAAATTGACTTTGGTGACTCCCTATTGCTTGTAGGGTAAACCCAAAGTCATATCAACAGCCATTTTTTGAGTACCTACTCATATGAGCCACAAAGTCTATGAAGTAGAACATATACAAGATGAAAAAACATAGACTTTTAAAGTGCTTACCTCTAGGAGAATCAGCTGTGCAAACAGCTATTTACAATACAATGCAATATGTACAACCTCAGGAGTATGTACAAGGCACAGAGGTGGCACAGAACAGAGAGTGATCACTTATTTGGGGGGCTTCAGAATGGGAAGAGATCTAAACTTGGGATGGGGGTGCCAAATGATATATGGAAAGAGCAAAAGAAAAAAATAGCATCCCAGGAACTATTTGTTGTAATTATTTTTATTGTCAGGAATGCTGGTGTCAAGAACTGGGATAAAGAAAACTGGAATTGGAGTGGCTCTTGGGTGTGGTATTAGAGGGTGGCAGTGAGAGTGAAGTAGGGGAACAGAAAGAGGCAAAGACACAAGAGAAATGGGATGGGAAGAGGGAATATCTAGGCTGAAATATCCAAATACAAGTTTTAGTTCAGGGTAGAATTTGGGAATAAGAGATAAAGCATGGGGCAGCGTCTGTGGCTCAGTGGGTAGGGTGCCAGCCCCACATACTGAGGGTGATGGGTTTGAACCTGGCCCCGGCCAAACAGCAACAATAATAACAAAAAATTAGCCAGGCATTGTGGTAGTCCCAGATACTTGGGAGGCTGAGGCAAGAGAATAACCTAAGTTCAAGAGCTGGAGGTTGCTGTGACCTGTGATGCCATAGCACTCTACCAAGGGAGATAAAGTGAGTCTCTGTCAAAAAAAAAAAAAGATAAATCCTGGTCACTAAAATCATGAAATAAGCTAAATCTTGCAGGGAAAGGACACAGTGTCAGGAGAGGCCTGGGGGACTGAGGATATAACCCACTAGACAAAATTGAGATGCAATTTTCAAAAGTAGGATAAAACCCAGAGAAGAGCGATGTCAGAGAAGCCAAAAGACAAAAATGCTCCAAAAAGGAAAGTGATTAACATCAGCTCCCTCCAGTGTGGCGGGCTGACCTCAGTCCAGTGCTCAGCCTCACTTTGTAGAGGACTGAACACCATGCCTGCAAAGGCCAGTTACTGATTCTTATCACATTAGAAGGAAACGCTGAGAACAGGACAGTCTCCTGGCAAGCCTAGAGACGTTTTGTGACTTAGGGGCAGTCCCCCAAGTAACTCAGTGTTGTGGAATGATATAAGATCGGTCACTCACTAGTAAGCATGTGTTAAACATTGATGCTTAGTAGTTCTTCATGAGGGTTGTGGGGAAGGAACACGTGAGGAAAGAGCACGTGGCAATCCTTACGCATACAGCCCTCATGTGTGATTACCTTAAGTCTCCACATCTGTTGTGTATGTCAGTACCTTAACTCTCCACACTTATGTATAACCTTAATAGCCATGCGGAGGGGGTTCTGGCCTACCCTGCACTTAATGTTAGCCTACCTCCGCAAGCTTGTATTTCTAATCTGTGTCATGCCTGGTTCCTTCCTGCGGCGACTGAGACCAGGCCTTAGGGGTCTTAACATCACTTGGCTCTTGCCACTTCACTCTGTAGCCCTCTTGAGTTCTAGTAACAACAAAAGCCTTAATGATTGTAGCTGGCTTTGATTTTGCATTTACAGTGTGAAAGATGCTATATTTCACATTCTATAAAATAACTATTATCTTTACCCCCATTTAACAGAAGAAGAAACCAAGGCTAAAAAATTAAGGGATGTGCCCAAGATTGCTCAGCTGGTAATGCAGCACAGTTACGAGTCAAACTCAGGCAAATTCTAGCTGCACTAGAACATTTGCCAATCCTAAACATGGCTAGAGGTTTTCAGGCATCCCAGACTTTGTTGTTGTCTAAATTAACCTTGCTGTACCCACTGTCTGGTGAAATCACATCCCTCCTTAGAAACACAATTCAAATGTCAGCTTATTTCTCTATATTGTCTTTTCTTCAGGCAGTATTACCGCTTCCTTCTTCTGTGTTCCCAGTAATACTTCATTCGTTCGTACTGTCATAATAAATGTGGTAGGAAAAATGTACCCCAAATCGTTCATGTCCTAATCCCTCAAACCTGTGAAGATGTCATATTGTGCAGCAAAACAGACTTTGCAAATAGAATTAAGGTCACAGGACCTTAAAATCAAAGAAATATTTTTGGATTATGAAAAAGGGCCCAATATAATCACAAAAACTCTTTAAAAAGAAAGAGAACTCGTTCAGGCACAGTGGTTTATGCCTGTAATCCTCATACTCTGGGAGGCCAAGGTGGGTAGATTGCCTGAGCTCAAGGAGTTCAAGACCAGCCTGAGCAGGGTGAGACTCTTTTCTCTATTAAAAACAGCAAAACTTGCCAGGAATTGTGGTGGGCATCAGTCTCCCAAGTATCCCCAGCTACTTGGGAGACTGAGGCAAGAGAACTCTTGAACCCAGGAGTTTCAAGTTGCTGTGAGCTCTGATGCCATGGCACTTTACCCAGGGCAACACAATGAGACTGTTACAAAAAAAAAAAAAAAGGAAAGACAGAAAGAGAACTTTCTCTGGCTGGAGTTAAAGATACGTGGGAAAAGAAGGAGTGGCAGCTAACAAGGGAACAGAGACTCCAAACCTACAACCACAAGAGAGTTGATTCAACCAACAATATAAATGATCTTGAAAATGAATTCTTCGAGGGAGAAGGGAGGGGGAATGGGAGGAGGGAGGGGGTTTGGAGGGATCACTTCTGAGGTTTATCTTATAGGGGTACAGGTGAATCTTTCTAAGAGTAGAATGTGAACATTTTAAAGCAATAACTGAGAAAATGACATGAAG
>CAUYTI010133755.1:0-23400 GCA_963575145.1 Galago senegalensis
GTAGATGATGTTGGCAGGGGTGAGGGGAAGGGGAGTGTTAGGAAAAGGTCTGAAAGTCCTGGAGAGGACTGGGAAATGCTGGAAGAAGTCAGGTTACATGTGGGTGCAGGGGGCAGGCCCAGGGCTCAGCAGGCGGGGTGACGGGAGTGGGGATGGGACGGTAGGGGATAGGGTGTGGGTGACTCTCACGGTTCTATGGTCCTCAGATTCTTACCTCTCCTGGGCCCTGGACTCTTGGGATTAATCTTTGAGTTGCAAGATGGGCAGGAGGTGGTCTGGGAGAGGCAAGGCAGTGGGTGGACTTACAGGGTCCCCAGTCTCTTCAGACCTCTCTGGCCCTGGGATACCAACCAGTGAAAACAGTCCAGGGCCGGCCAGAGCAGGAAGAGAAAGTCACCCAGAGGAAACCCATGGGGGTGTGGCCAGAGGAGAGTGGCAGTGTCCTAGTACAGTCGCAGTAGAGCAGAGACTCAGAGCCAGATATCCAGAGGGGCAGTACGCACAGGCAGCCTGGGGGCACAGGCAGCAGCATGTGCAGACGCATAGGCAAGCTTCTTCATGCAGACATTTGTCTTCCTGCAGAGTCAGGGGGCATGCTTTGCTGGCATGTGGCTGTGGGGCCCGGGCCCAAGCCCAGACCCAGGCCCAGCCTTTCAGGATGGGTGGGGCCCCTGTGTCTGCTTGGGCAGCTCCTTGTTGGGAAACATAAGAAGGAGCTCAAAGGGCATCCTTCCCAGGCTTTCATGATTTGGGGGGGCTTCCTGCCATGCTTTGAGGGGCCCTAAAAAGTGTATCTCAGGCCAGGGTGCTGTGTGCTTTGTGGGCAGCCTGGCACTCAGCTAGTAAACATTTCCACCTGAAAGCGGAAGAGCCCCCTTCAACCCCCATCACTGCAAAGCCAGGACTTCTTCCTCTTTTGTAGATTCAGCAGAGGTTGCGGTCTCCTCATTGAAGAATGGCATTACCAACTTGTTTGCTGCTGTATAATAAAAAGCACCAGGAGTTTCTGGAGATGCCCTGATTTGACCTGAGCTGGTGGAGTCCAGGCTCCAGACCGTGGCTTACGTGGACACTTCCTCCTTGTTGGCTGATTCACTTCTCTGAGCCTCAGTTTGCTTGTCTGTTAAATGGGACATCATAGGTTTGCCAAGAGGCTTGAATTCAACAAAAGCTCTTAGTACTCATTAAATATATTGGATAAGTGTTAGTTTTGTTTAATGGCAGATAAGCACATTGTAAGATGTTCTAGCATCAGACTCCCTGAAGGAGAAAGCCTTGCTCCAAAATCCGGGGTGACCAGAGGGGTCTGAGTGCTCCGTGAAGGACCTTGAGACTCCTGTGTGGTGCAGGAATGTCTGGGGGAGGGGTGTGGGGACTGTTTTTTATTTCATGATACCAACAAGTTCTGACCCCAAACACTCTGGATACCAGCCAGAGGTGCCACAGTTCAATTCATGTCTGACATTGACTGCCTAGAGTTGGCATCAGACCCTGTTGAGCAGGTTTAAGGCTCAGTCTCACAAAACTGCCCTCACTTTTTTTTTTTTTTTAGACAGAGTCTCACTATATCACCCTCAGTATAGTGCCATGGCGTAACAGCTCACAGGAACCTCAAACTCTTGAGCTTAAGTGATTCTCTTGCCTCAGCCTCTCATATAGCTGGGATCATAGGCACCCACCACAATGCCCAGTTATTTTATTGTTGCAGCCCCAGTGTGTGCGGCCAGTGCCCTAAGCACTGAGCTATGGGCGTTTCCATAGACCCGCCTCAGATTCAGTAATTTGCTAGAGCAACACACAGGACTCAGGACAGCATTTTACTTACTAAAACTAGTCTATGATAAGGATCCAATTTAGGAACAGCCAAATAGAAGAGATGTGTGATGGGGCAAGGATGCCCGGGGGGTGGTGGTGCAGAGCTTCCTTGCCCTCTCTGAGCACACCCCCCTCCCTGGACCTCCACCTGTTCACTACCTGGAAGCTCTCCAGACCCCAAACTATAGGTATGAAACTGTAGGGGTTTTTACAGAGGCTTTACATCATAGGCAGGACTAATTGGGCCTAGGTGATCAACTCAACTTTCAGCCTCTCTTCCCTCCCTGGAGGCTGTGAGGTGGTGTAAAATTTCCAACCCTCTAATCCTGCCATGGGCTTTCTGACGCCCAGCCTCCATCCTGAAGCCATTTGAGGGCCTCCAGCCACCAGACATCTCAGTCGTGTGCAGAAGATACTCAGTGCTCTGTTGACTCCATGGATTTTAGGAGTTATGTGCCAGGAATTAGAGGCAAAGACCTAACACATTATTTATCTTATATTACATCTATAGGAGAGTCCCTAGAATTCTGAACATGTGAGAGACTCCATGTCTGGAGGCCAAGGCCAGGCAGAGGGAGGCTACTGCCCCAGCCATGCAGAATCCTTAGCTGCCCACTCACCAGCCCACAATTGTCCTGAGGTGTTTCTGACCTGTGGGCATGAACATCTGAGCCTTTGTGCCTCTAAGCTATCTGACATGGAGTCTGGGAATCCTGGACCAAACTGTCAGTTTGGGGCATACCAAGATTGAAGGCCAGCAGAAAAGGGTGTGGAGGCCCAGAGAAGCAAGGAGACCTGGTCAGATCACAGCGCAGGTCAGTGTCCAAGGGCCCTTCCTCTTCTAGTCCACTCTAGTTCTAGGTCGGCAGGATTCAGAGAGAAGGAATGTGGGATTTGGAGTCAGATGGTACAGTTTTGCCTTTTACAGTCTGAGGTAAGTCATTTAACTTGCTAGGCTTTGGTATCTACATCTGTAAAATGGGATTATAATTACCTACTTCAACAATACCTACTTAACTTGCTAGACCTTGGTATCTACATCTGTTAAATGGGATAATTATACCTACTTCAAATAATGCCCGCAAATGTAGTAGGCATAGTTGCAGGCACTTAGTAGGTGCTTGACACGGAACAACTTATCCCCTTTTAAAAAATTTGCCTTCCAGAATCTCATTCTTTTAGGATCAACCCAAGTGGCACCTCCTACAACTCATTATGCGCAATCCTGGATGCCCTCCCTCCGTTCAGCCATCTGTCCCTGGAGGCTGGTAGTACAATGGAAATCCCAAGGGCTTTGGAGCTGAGGGGTCTGGATTCTGATGCTGGCTCTTCCACTTGTTGACTGTGACCTTGGACAATATGTGCCTCTCTGTATTTTTCTTTACAGTGAGGAAAGAACAGCCAAGTCCCAAAGTCCTTGTGAGGGTTAGATGAACAAACATGAATGTGCCTAGAGTGGGACCTGGATGTACACAGCAGAGGGTCCAGAAACTCAGTTACCTTCTCCTCCTGCTCTTAGGATCCTGGGTTCCTTGGAGGCAGGTAGCTGTCTTGCCTTCCTAGCATCTAGAAAGGTAGCTCAATGTGAGTATTCAAGTAATATAATTAATGAAAGCATAATTTAAATATTACTGTTAAATTTAATCTTGCAAGTAACTTGTGGATACAGGTTCATTGTTTAAAAATCTAAGTAATAGACGTTGCTCCTCTACTTCCCCAGTCCCAGACCCCTCCAGAGAGGTTATGGGTGTTCCCAGCACTTTGTGTGCCCTCACGTGCGAGCATGTGCTTGCACACACGTGCACTTTTTTTTCTCACACACATACCTTTTTGCACCACCCTTTAAAATGGCCATGCTCACATTCACATCTGGCAGCGGAGGGATATTGCCCTTCCCACCTGGCCATCGTGGACCCCCCGGCCATCCTGGACCCGGCCAACATGGAGAACTTACTGCTGTTTTAGCCTGAACTCTGTGAGGAAGGTGGTAGAGTGGACATGAATTTTGTCTGAGTTTTGTTCCCTGGCTTTGTTCCCAGACCCTTCCTCTCCTCTGGCTGCACACACTCCCCTGGGGGCTGAAGACAGAGGACTTCCACATTTGCATCTGTGATCTCCAGGTTCTTTATGCAACACTTCCTTGCCCTTCCCTTGGGCATGTGGCTCGGTCTCCCCCGAACCTCCTCTTTCTCCCCTCAGCCTTCCCTGCTCATGAACTTCTCATTTCCATAAATAAATGCAGGGTCCAGGACATCAGGCCATCTTTGTATCCTCTCATTCTCTCAAACCTCACACCTGATCTCCCAGCAACAGCGCCTACACTGTCTTTTACATCCATGGGGAGCCTGACCCTTCTCACCCTACTGCTGATGTTGACACCAGGGATCCAGCCCTCCACTGGTTCTTACCAGGATCACTGTGTGACTCCTGACTTTCCCCCTGGCATTGATATTGCCCCTTTACTATTTACTCTCAGTCTAGCAGCCTGAATAATCCATTATACCGTAAGTCAGGTCAGGTCACTTCTCACCTCAAAACCTTCCACTACTCCCAGTCTGACACCAAGTAAGAACCTCAGGCCTCCCAGTGGCTCAGCAGGCCCTGCGGGATGTGGTCACCGTATCTCTCTGGTATTATCTCCTGCCTTTCCTCCTGGTCATATTTTTTGAGTTCTCTTGGTTGCCTTTCTATTAGTTGAACACAGCAACAACACCCTCACCTCAGGCCCTTTGCACTGGCTTTCCTATTCTTTTGGAATGATGTTTGCCAGATACCCAGAGGTTTGCTACCCAGCCTTCTCCAATGGCCACTACAAAGGCTACTCCTTGCTGTATTTTTCTGCAGGACACTTTATCACCTGACATTATAGACTGGTTTATTTATTTACTTCCCATCACCTCCACCTGCCATTAGAAAGTTATCTAACTTAAGTCCCTGAAGATGAGACTTAGCTTGTTTTGTACAGTGATGTATCCACAATAAATGCTATAGATGTTGAAATGTCTTTTGAATGCTTTCCTGTTCATCCTTCTACACAGCTACTCATTCTAGCCACCAGATGGCACTCAAGCCCCATCAGCCTGGGTAACTGCAGCCCTGCTGGAGCACTCCGTCTGAGTGCTACATTTTTACAGTTATACTAGTTTTTGGTGCTTTGGGTCTTTGTTACCCTTCGTTGGGGCCTGCTGGCAACACATTACAATACACTCTCATTCAAGTCCTGCTAGTTACAATTAAAGATTAACCTATTTCCCTCCCCTCCCTCTCCTCTTTCTCCATATTCTCCAGGGGGGAGGATGGGTGGAGGGAGGATAATTGGTGGAACCACACCTACGGTTCATCTTACAAGGGTACATGTGAAATTTACTAAATATAGAATATAAATGCCTTAACACAATAACTAAGAAAATGCTGTGAAGGCTATATTAAACAGTTTGATGAAAATATTTCAAGTTGTATGTAAAACCAGCACATAGTACCCCATGATTGCATTAATGTATACAGCTATGAGTTAATAATAAAAAAATTAACTTTTATGGATTGAGGGTAATCCATAAAAGCATAGTGATATGTTCTGCATATATTCAAATCCACATCCGGATAACTTCTGGATTAACTTCCCTCTAGAATGCTTGATGTAGAATTATCTATTCCCTTCAGATGTGTAGTTGGAACTATGGACCCAGTAATAGAACCGCCGTAGTTTGTCAACTCGTTTCTTCAAAGTTGGTGTATTTTAGGCTTAGATAAAACCGTAGCCTGAACACCAACTAGTTGAAATCTTTTATTAAAAATATATTCCAGTTCAACCAGTGTCCCTCCTCGTCCTCCTTTTAGTTCTTTGTCCTCCTTTTAATTCTTCCTCACCTGTGAAGTGAGGGAGATAGAGGACTCAGTGTCCCTCTACTATGGTCTGTTTTGAATCTCCTGTGAACTTGGACCAGAATACATACATGCACCCCCATCACCATCTGCCAAGAACAAACAACACCCAAAGGACAGGTCTATTTACAGCATTTGCCATAGATCACACACTCTCATTCAGGATTCTCATTTGACTTTCTTAGCTACCTATAAGTCTTCATCAAGAACAAAGATTATTTCCTCCCTTATAGGCCTAAAACATCCACCAACGGGGTCCTCCTAGTGCATCTTAGGGCAAGGCACCCTAAAGGGAAGAAGTCATGCATAACTTTTTAGAGATCCTTTTACTTTGCAAACATTTCAGACTTATAGAAAAATGGTGAGAGTTGCACAGTGAACTCCCATATAAACTTGACCTGGAATTGCCAACTATTAATATCAAGGCATTCACATTAACTCTGTACATTTACTATTGTTTTATTATTTAGTTTATTTGAGAATAAGTTATAGACATCATAAGCTTTCACCTCCAAAGATGTTGGCAAATATCTACTAAGCATAAGGCTGTTTTCTTATATAACCATAGTATGATGATCAAATTCAGGAAATTTAACACTGATACAATACAGCTATCCAATTAGATGTAACTTTTAAAATGACATTTCTGCCTTGTTCTTTAATTATTAGGATTACTTACAAAAGTAAAATACAGAAATATATGAGGTAAAAACTGTTCTTTTGGTTTTTACCACCATGGTATGTATCTACTTCCCAGGGACAATCAGTGTTACAAAAACGTTACATGAAAAAGTTTTTTTTTTTTTTTTTACTTGATTCCAGTTACTTCTCTACATGAGGCAATCCCCAACCCTTTTGGCCCCAGGGACCAGTTTTAAGGAAGATAATTTTCCATGGACAAGGGTGGGGGGACATTCTCTGGATAATTCAAGCACATTAAATTAATTGTGTGCTTTATTTCTACTACTGTTTCTATTATTGTTTCATTGTAATATGTAATGAAATAATTACATAACTCACCATAATGCAGAATCCGTGGGATCCCTGACCTCATTTTTTGCAACTAGACAGTCCCATCCGGTATTTCCAGCTTCTCATCATCATCACCTCAGCTCCAACTCAGATCAAGCATTAGATTCTCATAAAGAGCACACAGCCTAGATCCCTTGCATGCACAGTCTACAGCAGGTTCACTCCTGTGAGAGTCTAATGCTAGGGCTGACCTGACAGGAGGCGGAGCTCAGGCAGTGATGGGAGCGATGGGGAACGGCTGTAAATGCAGATGAAGTGACACTTTTTTGCTCACTGTTCACCCCCAGCTGTACGGCCTGACTCCTAACAGGCCATGGGCCAGTACCGGTCTGTGGCCCAGGGACCTGGAGACTAACGATGGAAAGGACCTAATTTGGGGGTGGGGTATTTGTTTCTCTTAAAATATGCTATAGATCCTTCAGTGTTAGTACATATAGCTCTAAATTGTTCTTTTCCTTTATTATTATTATTTTTTAACATTTCTTAGTTTTATTTAACTCATGAAGTAAAACAGCATCTTTTTTTTTTATTTTCTGGGGAAATCACAGGGATCCTCAGCCTGTCTGGAGTGCAAGGCAGAAGTCTTGCCCTGGGAAGACCACTTCCATGATCTTGGTATCATGGTCTACCTACCCTGCCAGGGGAGTATAGCACTCCTTTTAAAATTGTATAGTATTTCACAGTTCGGATGAACTGTAATTTGTTTAGTTAATCCAATGTGTTGGAAATGTAGCTGACTTTCCTTTGCGTTTTGCTGTGACCAACCACACTGTGATAACCCACTTCATATACACGTGTGTCTTTTTGCACACATACCTCTAAAGGACAGTGCCCTAGACAAGTTATTTCTGGATCGAAGAGCTCACACATTTAAGTTTCGGTTCAGAAATGTGCTTTTCTTGGGAACTCACTTATTTTTCTCTTTCTAGCACTAGATCAAGTGACTAGACATAGGCCCTTTGATTTGTCTTCTAGAAAGCTTTTGAGTCATAAGTTTGGCCTATCACTTAAAAATATACATGCAGGCCTGGTACAGTGGCTCATGCCTATAATTTGGGAAGCAGAGGCAGGAGGACTGTTAGAGGTTAGGAATTTGAGACTGGCCTGAGCAACATAGTGAGACCCTGTCTCTCCTAAAAATAGAAAATTTAGCTGGGTATGGTGGCATAAGCCTATAGTCTCACCTACTTGGGAGGCTGAGGCAGGAGGATTGCTTGAGCCCAGCAGTTTGAGGTAGCTGTGAGCTATGATGAGACCACTGTACTCTAACCTGGGTGACAGGACAAGACCATGTCTGGAAAAAAACCACCAAATATATATATACACATACCAAATTCAATCTTAAAGCACATAGTTTGGGTGCTACCTTAACTCCTGACTTCATGTTAATGCCTCCCTTGTCTCATTTTAATTGTGCTTGACATATACAAGCACAATGGTAACTTAATAAAATGCTTATTTTATGTTACTATATATATGTTATTTTATGTTACATATATATATATATATATTTTAATTTTTTAGACAGAATTTCACTTTGTCACCCTCAGTAGAGTGCTGTGGTGTCAGCAACCTCAAACTCTTGGGCTCAAGAGATTTTCTTGCCTCAGACTTCCAGGCAGCTGGGATTACAGGTGCCTGCCACAATACCACAGATATTTTTAGAGATGGGGTCTTGCTCTTGTCCAGGCTGGTCTCAAACTCCCAAGCTCGATGGATGCACCTGCCTCAACCTCGCAGAGTGCTAGGATTATAGGCGTGAGCCACTGTGCTCACTATCTTACATCTTTATATGTATGTAAATTTGTATACTAAGTCTCTCCAGCACAAAATGGTCTGTGATTACATAAAATGGTAGAATTGATGTTTTTGACGACAGTCGTGGAAGTTGGGAGCGGGGCAGATGACAACATCTATCCAGTGGGGTCTATTTTATGCCAGGTGCTTTGCAGAGCTGTCTCACTTCATCTTCCCTATACTTTTTTGACACTGAAATTATCATCCTTATTTCTGTGGGTGAGAACCAGATCTCCGGGACTCCACAGCCTCCTCCCAGGCATCACAATGCTTCCAATGTGCTGAAAGGTGTGCTCTCAGCACAACCAGCCAGTGTATCTCCCTCCAACAGGTATGTCCTCCTGTCATTCCCAAGGCTGCTTCTAAAGGCAGCTGGGGTATGGGATGTGCATCTTGAGCTTGTTGCTCTAGCCCTCACCCTGGGGGCAGACAGCCTCTCAAAACACATCTGTGCCCATTGCATTAAGTGAATTGTGAACCCTCCCTCTCGTCGGAGGCTTTTGAGCCAGAACATACAGAGGTATAATGCAGACCTCTGAAAGTATGCAGCCCCATTGATGTCAATCAAAACAAGGGAACTTTAAATATAGCAGGAGGAATGGGATTACCTCTGGGGTAGGACCTGTGCCCAGAGAGAGGTGCTAAGCAAAGGAATGAGTAAGGGGAGGTAAGTGTGGAATTCCCTTCTAGGAGCCCTTAAGAATAGACCAAATCCTCAGCCATCTGGGGCTTAGTGTGGAGAATTAGTGAGGCCCCTTGTGACAGCCCTGCTAAGCCTCCCTAGAAAACTGCAAATCCATAATGTCAACTGGTCATTAAATCCCATTACTCCAGGCTCTGTTTTCTTGACAACATTTGGTTTAGGCCAGTAGATGGTGATAATTCTGCAGAAATAGGCCTGTGCAGGTCTCCTTTGAGAGAATACATTAAAAGCAATCTGGAAGCCTGCTTCTGGGACCAAGTAGGGGGAACAGTTTTGCAAATCTATCACTGGGTAAAGTTTAGTCCCAGATGGAGAGCCCCTCCTATCTGGATCTCCTAGGTGCCCTCTATGATCACTTTTTATGAAGTGGTCAGTGCTGCCCAGTGGATCTTGGGCAGAGGAAGTGGGTCCTCTTTCTCTAGAGGTGTGGTCTGTAACAATCAGAACAATACCTACTGATCTGCAGAGCTTCTTCTGACCAGGCAGTCCATGGGTCCAGGGGTAACATCTGCAGGAAGATGCCACTGATCCTTCTTGTGTTCTCACCGATCTGTCCCCTAGACCAGTGATTTTCAACCAGTGTGCTATGGGAGGATCTTGGGTGTGCCACAAAATGTTTTAAAGATCATTAATTAAATTATTTTCAAAAGAAGTTCAGAGCACAGTAAGTATATATATATATGTATTTTTGATCAACATAATTTAAGTGTGCCACGGAAGTTTAACTATAGGTTCAAGTGTGCTATGATATAAAAAATGTTGAAAAACACTCCCCTGGACTCTAACTTCTTTGAGCACAGAAATTATGTCTATGCTGTATGTCACCACACTCTCAGCACCTAGTACAGTACATTGGTCGTATGTAGTAGAAGCTCAATGAGTATTTGTTGAACAAAGGAATGAATGAATGATAGTATGAGAGCCAGGCTTTGTGGCACTCTCCGGGGTTCTTAGAAGCACTGGCTCACTTTTGTGCATTATTTTTTTTCCCTTCTTGCCTTCTTGACAGAGCTTTGCCATAACACCAGCACAAAACCTGTTCCTAACACAATTTTTCTTTTTTGGACATATAATCACTCTTTTGCCCAGGCTAGCGTGTTGTGGCCTCAGCCTTCCTCACAGCAACCTCAAATTCCTAAGCTTAAGCAATCCTCCTGCCTCAGCCTCCCATAGTGCTGGAATGAATGGCACAAAAGCACCCGGCCTGTTCCTAAGACATCTTTACAGAGCTAGCTTAATTCATCTTTCCTGCACTTTTCTGAGATTAGAATTATCATCCCTATTTCTGCAAATGAGAACCAGATCTCTGAGATCCAATGGCTCCTCCAGGCATCACAATGCCTCCAATGTGCTGAAAGGTGTGTTCTCAGGGTGACCAGCTGGTGTATCTCCCTCCACCAGGTGTGTCCTCTGTCACTCCCAAGGCTGCTTCTAAAGGTAGGTGGGACTTCTTGACAGTCTCACTATGCCCTTGGTGACCACCAAGTAGCCTGCAAAGTTAGGCCCAGAAGAGTGATTCTCCCTGCACACAAATAAATGAGTTAAAATGCCTCGTAATTCTTCATCTGTGTCTGTGGGGTTTTCGGCTATCTATCCCAGTCCCTCCATGTCACTACCGTGAAGGCTGTATGGTGGGAAGGAGCTAGGGATGGTGCTGGAAGAGTGAGCTGGGGCTGGGCTGTAAAGGACTGAAGGTGTGAATTCCTGGGCAGGGAGAGTGCCTTGTCCAATTTTGATGCTCACAGTGTCCTGCATGATTCTAGGCACAAAGTAAGCTCTCAATAAAAGATGTGCAGACTCAAAGCTTTTAATCATGCAAGACTGTGCAGAAGATATGAAAACTGGGGACCTGGCTCTAAGCCTGGCTCCCTAGAATGGCCCAGTTTGTATTCTCTGAGGAGTAGGAGATGAAGAATCTCTGCCTACATTTGCCCCTTCTTTGTACTGGTTTACTTACATATTGATTGACTAAAGAACCAGTTCTTGGGTCTTTGTATAATACAAGGTTAAGACTGAGAGGGGAAAGGTAAGAATTAGGAACAGCAGGAGAGCTGGGGGAGTGGATCTGAGACTGGGGACTGCAGCTTGGCAAGCAGGCTCTGGAGAAAGTAGACTCCTGCTGCCCAGCTCAGAAACCAGTGGGTGAAGAGATACAGTTTCAGAGCCATCAATATAGATGAACCAAAAGGTGGATACAGGGAGCAATTTGGGGAAAAGGACTCAAACCTGGCTCTGGTATGATGCAGGGAACTGTGAACTCTGTGCCCAAAATGTATCTGCAGCAAAAAGAGTCCCCAAGGCCAGGCACTGCTGGGCAGGGCATTGGACACCAAAAGGCCAGCCTCCCCTATGCATAAGCTCCGGGCCACCCATCCTCAGGACTCTGGGCTTGGGTCAGCTCTGGGCTCACCTTGGGAATGCACTGAGACAGAAAAGCCCAGTGGCAGGCTGTGAATTGGTTGCCTGGATCTGTTACCATGTCCCACAGGGCTGTGTCCCCAGACATCTCTCTTTCAGCCCGTGGTCCTCCTCTCTATCCCTTGGCACATTGCAATTTCTTCCCGGGATTACTGTGATAATCATCTCTCAAACTCTCCTCCCCACCTCTGTCCTCCTATTTCCAACCCATTGTCCCTGAAGGCAGCCAGAGAGATCTTCCTAGAACAGAGACCTAATCATGCCACACCCTTCAAGGAACCCCTTTGGTGACTCCTCACTGCTTGTGGCACTCTAGACCCTTTAATCCAACCCATCTTTCAGGCTGTATCTGTGTCCCTGTCTCCACACACACTCCAAACCAGCCTTGCCTTCTTTTGTGTGTTCCCAGAACTGTCACATCCTGATATCCACTTGGTGCCTTTGGGCAGGCTGTCCCCTCCGTCTGGGATGCCTTTCTCTTGTGTGATGAGCTCCTTCTGCTCTACGATACAGTGAAGATGTCAACTCTTGGGGAAAGCCTTCTCCCATTTCCCCTTTCTTAGCCTCATATAAATTATTTAATTCTTGCGATAGAGAGCCAAGAACTTGTTTGTGAACTCCTTGAGAACAAGAATTATATCTTATTTCTCTGTGTCTACTCCCTCCCATGGCCCAGAGGAGTGCCTGGCACATATTTGGTGCATGGTAAATGTTTGGAGAATTGTGACATTAATTGAGCCCACAAGGTGGGCACAGAAGGCAGCCTCCTTGTGGGGACAGACTTCAGTCTGAAAGAACGGAAGCCGAGAAGGGACAGAACCAAATGCTCTAACACATGAAGGAGAACAGAGGGGATGTACATGACCTACTAGCCTCTGTCTGTCCCTTGGTCCCTGGCTGGTCATTGCTGCTTCCCTTTGGATGCATCCCCTGCCCTCCTCCTGCAGGCTGTCTCCCGGGCACCCTTGCCAATGGTGCATGTCTAGGTTTGGCAGGAGGTTGGAGTGTAAAGGAAGGGAGAAGTCAGGGCATGTCCCCCTGTCTCCCTGCTTGGGCAGCGGAGGGCATTTTCTAGCCACAGCTGCATCTGCGCAGCTGTTCCCGGTCCCTGCTGGACAGCCCCACCCCCTGCAGTTCCACCTTTTGTTAGCAACCCCTGCTGTGGTTCTGGATTGAGCTGGATGGCCCTGGCATCTGGGCTTGGTATATTGTGGTCCCCTGCATCCTGCAGCCATGGAAGGGACACTGGCCTCCTGCTGTTGCTACATTTTGGGTTGCTTCACCGTCCCTGACTGGTTTCTTAGTCTTTACACGCTCTCTATCAAGCTCCCTGTGTTTGGAAGACTAGAGTGGCTTCAGTTCTCCTGTCTAGACCTGGACTGTCAGAATCTTCTTGCATAGATCAGCTTAAGGCTCAGTCCTGGGGCTTTTGGACCAACTTATGGCCCTGGCTCTTTCCATAGGGGTCCTTTGTTTTGACACAGTGTCCCTGAAAGCCAGCCCCTGGTAGCCCTGTAAACACCAGCACAGCCCCTGCTGTTACATGCTTTGTGATTTCCACTGGGTGATTCTGGTGATCTGGATCCTGGGCTGAATCCGCCCTTCCCTACCCGGTGGTTCTTGTAAAGGAGGATCCTGAATCCTGGCTGAGCTGGGGAGGGGGCTCAGTGCAAGACCACAACCCACATGGGACCACTACTCCCGGGATGCTAATTACCTTTGTGCCTTGACACTTGGAAAAGGAGTGTTTGAAACACATTCAAAGCAATTTATTATGCCAAGAGCTGGTGCCAATAGGAAATATAAAACCCTTCCTGGGAGGCCTGGCTGAACTCAACAATTGAATCTGTGCAGGATTATTAAGGAAAATCTGTCCCCACTACAGAGCAGTGATAACTTGCCTTAGGGGGACCCCAGCAGAGCCGGAACCTGGGCTGAGGGGACCACAGGCTGACCCCACTGGTGGTTCTCAGGGTCCTTTGCAGGATATCAGGAGGGTGAAGAGACTCTCCCCCATCTCTGGTGGAGTTAAAGGCCTGGGGAGTGAGAGGAGGGAAGCAGGGCCTGGGGAGTGAGAGGAGGGAAGCGGGGCTGCAGAGGTGGTGGGCAGGCTGCTCTGAAGAAGCCTTAAAATATTTAAGGCTTCAATTTGACAGGTAAATAGAGAGAAGAGCACAAGAATGGAGGAAAAAGTATCCAATGTACACACCCCTATTATGAGACTAATCTAAACCTTTTATATGAAAGCTATAACCAAATAGCCTAAGAACATTGTTTTCATTTCTAAAGTGAAATTCAAACTGTAGTTGAGCCATTCACCCGGGGGCGTGCTGAATACCCTCCCCTGTGCACATTAGGTGAGATCCTGCCAATCACCCCTCTCCTCCCCTTTCCCTTTCCGTCTTCTCCCACATCCCTCTCTAGAATATACTTGTGTTTTTCTTTCATCTGGGCATGTAGTTGTTTATATATTGGTTTTATAATAGTATTGAGTACATTGGATACTTGGTTTTTCATTCTTGTGATACTTTACTAAGAAGAAAGTGTTTCAACTCCATCCAGGTAAACACAAAAGATGTAAAATCTTTATCTTTTTTATGGCTAACTACTACTCCATGCTATACATATATCATAGTTGGTTAATATTTTTAACAACTTCCTGCTTATAATAATTTACATATTCTCTAGGACAATACAGACATTTTCTACCACGCTTACTCACTCCTGAGTACTGGTAGGATTTAAAATTTGGTTTTTCACCAACAGTCTGTTCAAGGCAATCTTGGTTTTTCTATCAGGTACCTCAAAATTCTACCAGCCTATGCCCACTCCCCAACTTTACACTTTTAGGTGTTTGTTACCTGAAAACACTTCCCTTCTAGGTACCAAAATCTGGATTGTTTCCTATAGCAGCTGTAACAGATTGCCACAGATATAGCAATTGAAAACAAGAGAAATTAATTCTCTCACAGTGACTGAAGCCGTAAGTCCAAAAGCAGTACTGCAGGGCTAATCAAGGCATTGCCAGGCCAGAAAGCCTAGGAGAGAATCCATCCCCTGCCACTTCCAGCATCTGGCCGCTGCCTCACTCCCATCTCTGCCTCTGGGGTCACATCGCATATAGAGCCCATCAAGGGTAATCTCCCTTTCTCAGGATTTTTAATTTTTATCTGCAAAGTCCTTTGTGCAAAGCCCAATTTTGTTAAAAATTCACAGGTTCCAGGGGTTAGTATTGGGTATCTTTTTTTTGGTGGGGTGGTGGAATAGGAGCAGCACCATTCAGCCCACTACACTCTCACAGAGCACAGCAGCCTTGACCACAGCAGCCATTGACACATTTGCACAGTGGCTTTCTTGGTTCTCTTGCTCCCTGATATTCTTACTTCCACATCTCACTAAGAAGATTCTGGTTCCATAAGTAAAATTCAGGTAATTTCTCATCGTCCTAGCAAAATAATGATACTGTGAAGTCTGGTGTGAATTTCAAATAAAACAAGGCCTCTGAATAAAATAAACTCCAGAAAGCTCTCCTCCATCACTGCCTCTGTGTGATTCAGGTTGCCAGTCATATGACAAGAACAGCAATAAAACATGAAGATGGTACTGTGTTTTCTCGCTATAATGTTGGATGTCATAAGCCAATTAATTTTCCTATGATTCTTTTATCCTAACTGCCTCCTTTAGATCACTCGAGGAATCTAAAAGGCCACAGCTACTGTTGTTACCAAATCCAGGATGCCAGTGAGAAGCTTGAATGTGTTTGTTTATAGTTTTAAAATACTGAAGTGCAAACCTATTCATGCAGACACAGAACTTAGGGTCAGGGATTTAGATTTTTAGCCTAAGCCAGATTGAGTCTTATGTTCAATCATTTCACTTGGGCTGGTAATAAATAACAAAAAACAAAAAACCCACTTCTGAAGGCAAGCCTTAAGTCCACAGAAAGATCTAAGAAATAGTGCAGTACAGTTAAGATCACTAAAGATACAACATATGCTCCTCAAATATTCTGAATGGTATTAGGGAAACTCAAAAAAGAGAATGAAAGCACATAAGCTTTCAGATTTATAGATAGCCATCCCAAATCCCAAATAAATATTAAGTACTTAAAACCAGTCCCTCAAAAACAGAATTTTCTTGTTTTAAAGGACAGTTTAAAAAGAAAAGTTAACTTCTCATACAAATATAAAAGTAACGTATGTCAAAGATTTTTATCTGCCATTAATCAGCAAGTCAGCCAGTAAGATGGCTACCACCAGTTCCAAGGAGAATTCAGAGGACACACAGAAATAAACAATTAGGAAAGGTAAATGTATAGAGGGTAATAATCCATTGCATCCCAAATGATAAAAGGCATTTCCATTTATAGGAACAAGAATCATTCACATTACTATCCATTTCCTTCAATTCAGTATTGAAAAGTAGTTCAAAGACAATAAAAGGGGCAAGCTTCTGTAGACACCATGGTTCAGAAAAGTACACTAAACAGAACACCGAGAAATCTTTTCTGCTTATTTCAGCATATTTCACAATTTTTCCTAACAAGGAGAAAATTCTTGACAGCTTTTCCTATACTTCAGAGTTTCTGACAGTTTATCAGCAAACACACTGATATGAGTCACAGCACACTCTAAACAACAGAACATCAGCTCACAAACCATATGTTCCAAATTACAAAGTAGAAGAAGTGCCTGGGCCTACTCTGACTCAGACTTAGACCTCTCTGCAAATCACAGAAAGCTGGGGCAAGGAAACATTGCCCCAAATAACAAAATGACAGTAATGTAAACTTTACATTATAAAGATAAAGGAACCCAGAAACAACTCAAAAAGAGGGAGAGCCTGGAATTACTCCTCATCACAAACCGGAAGGGAGAATTACCCTTGTATAGAAACCATACACACCACAGGCACACACATTCACAAATCAAGCTACAGTCACAAACTCTCAAATAACAAAAACCCAAATTATCTTACACCTAAAACACAAAAATTCAGGATACATCCAAATAAATATTGGAGGCCTACAAATATCCCCCTAAACACCAAAGTCATCTATACTACAAAAGCTTCATGGAGCTCTCTATAAACTTTGGAGTATGAACTCCCAATTTTGATGATAACACTTATAGTTTACAGATAGGCTAGAGATGGGGTTCATGAAACGCTACCCCAAAATGAAGGCCTCAGAAGCAAAAGCTCTTCTCTGACCTTCTCCTGTCCTCTTGCCTCTCAGTCCCATTCTTCCTGAAAGTATCCACAGAAACTATTATAGTGCCCCTTTTCCCCAAGGTGGCTCATAAAAGCCAGACCCCTTTTTCTCAAAAACTAGCTATAAAACCTAAAATTATTCTATGTAAAAATAGCCATGACATGACGACCCAACCTACCTTGTTTGTAGGCCATAAAACCATCATTCCAGAAAGGGTCCTACCCCACACTCAGATGGAAGGGACCCATGCTCAAAAAGGCCAAGAAGAATCTAGACACATAGGCCTTGCTGGGTTTCCTTACTCAGTCTATTAGCATTAAATCATACCCTTTTTGTCCAGTCATGTTTCACTGTAGCTATCCATACTTTATTGGCATAAAAATGAACAATTTCCCTGTATCTTTGTGTTTTCATTACGAAGGCTCCCATGTATACACGTTAAAATGAATTTGTACTTTCCCCCTCATATTAATCAAAATTCCCATGTCTATGATTTGTCAGCAAACCTTAGATCAGTAGTTCTCAACCTGTGGGATACGACCGGAACTGTATTAAAGGGCCACAGCATTAGGAAAGTTGAGAACCACTGCCTTAGATGGACAAGACCCTTGCTTGTTTTGAATAAATCCTGCATATAAAAATGATAACTACTGGGCATCTCCCCAGAAGAAAAAAATATCATTTTATCATAAGGACATTCGCACTAGATTGTTTATTGCAGCTCAGTTTATAATCACCAAGGTATGGAAACAACCTAAATGCCCATCAACCCAGGAATAGATTAACAAAATGTGGTACATGCATACCACAGAATACTATTCAGCCATAAAAAAAGATTACATCTTTTGTAATATCCTGGATGGAGTTGAAACACATTCTTCTTAGTAAAGTATCACAAGAACAGAAAAGCACTGATCCAATGTACTCAATACTAGTATGAAGCCAGCAGATGATCTGATACATGCCCACATAGGAGAAAAACTCATTTCAATTCAAGTTGGGGAGGAGTAGTGAGGGGGGTGTGGTTGGGGTGCTCTCACTGAATAGACACGGGGTGGGGGTGTTTGGCACACCTTTTGTGTGGAGGGCATAACTAGAAAAAGGACTCTACCTAATGAAATCAAATATTTTGACCTTTTTGCTTGTGCCCTCACATTAACCTGAAATAAATTTACTGTTCATAAAACAATGATAGCATGTATGCTGAAATATATTATTTTTTATACTAACCAACATATATATTAGATATAATGATTCACACATATATCGATACATCATTTTACATATGAATATATATATCATTCCTAACTACCTGGCACTTAATTATTAAATATAATGGCCTAAGAAATATGGGGGGGATTTAAAATAAAAAATTATACCTGTGTTCAGTCAGCTTATGATTTTATTAGAGTAGGCAAGACATACACACACACACACACACACAAAACATGATTTTACAAGAAAGCATAAAGAATAAAGGCTCAAAGTGAAATAGTGACATTGCAATTCAGTATGCAAATAAAAACTGTGGTCAAAATTACCAATAAAAAAAAATCTCTTAACTCTTCCATAAAGTACAATGTCATCCACTGTCCAATAAATTGTCACAGCCAATATTTCCCTAAACACTCCAAAAGAAATCTATTTCTTGGCACTCAGACAGCTTGAATTTTAGGGACCAGGTTTTCTAGAAAAACAGGGATCTTTAAATGTTAGAATCATATTCTGCAGAATATGTGTTGGTGGAGTTTGCACAATGTGACGCTACTGTGTTATGATTTCAGAGTCAGACGAAATCCCTGTGATCTGCACAGTATGAAGAGGCTTTAAGGAGAAGGCTCTGAAAGACAGGCAGGATTTGTGATTTCTCTAGTGCTTACCAGCTCCTTCGTGAATAGCTGTTTTGACAGGGTGTGGTAAGAAGTGAGATCAAGCCCAAAGAGAATGTGTCTAAAGACATGCAGTGAAATGTGTTAGCCTAGGGATGGAAAAATAGATGAGGGACGGAGGGAGCAAATGGAGCTGAGCTCAGATCCATTCTCATCAGCTTCCTGATGCTCCCAGTCTACCCTCTATAGGCAATTAGGAGTCGACCACAGTTAATTATAAAGCTACAGCAGATGACCACAGATTCTAGTACAGTATCAAATGCAGGAGAGGCAGTGAGGTGAAGGCCTCTGGCTTAACAGCAGATAAAATGCTGATACCTAGAATAAGCACAAGAGGAAAGGAACAAAGAGAAGCAAATGTAATTCATTTTCGCCAGTTCATTTTTTTCACGTAAAGTCTTTCTCTTTGAATTTTTTTATGTGAAATGTTGAGAACAGCATAACTTTGTATTTGATGAGACTGCAACTCCCAAATTTAAGCGCTCAGCAAAGCACTTGGCACACTTATTTGAGAGAGCAAAAGAGAAAGAAAGGAGAGAGACTATACCGCATGGCACAAAACTTCAACTCCAACCCAGTAGGTGAGAACAATGCATTATAACATGGAAAGGCCAAAAGCATGAGAATACTTAATGCACATATACACTTCATATTATTATACACCTTATATTCTATTATTCTAACTTATAATAGACCCTTTAGTCTACAGTATTAAGTATATGAGCATAGCAGAACTGTACAGAAATATTTAAATCCAAATTTTTCTTTTATAAAAAAGGATCATGATGTTACCATGGAAACCTACTGCTAAGTAAAGTAATATATATCTGATCTTTTTATGACACATCCTTTTCTCCTCATTTGTGGACACTGGAATACTTTTGAGAAATCATTTTGAAAAAGTTCATATTTTTAAACCCAAGTTCCATGTCTATCTTTGTGAGCAAGGTCTTAGAGGTACTTGATTCATTTTTTCATTTATATGTATTGAACACATTGCATGTGCCATAGTATAGACATTGGGGATACAGCAGCAAACACAATATACAAGTCCCTGGACTCACTGGGCTACATTTTAGTATTAACAAAAGTACACAGCGTTTCTTCCTTAGAAAGATCAAGCTTAGATTATTTCCTTTCTATGGCTTTCAATCCAAGCTTATCGATAGGTAATGAACTGGGAACAACAAACAAGGATTCCAACCTCACCTCTGCAGAACTAAATTTAAGGCCCTGAGTCGGCTAGCTCTTTGACTCTCGGACTCCTTTTAATCTTTGGAAGAAAAAACGAGGCTCTTTCTAGTATAGTCTATGTCCTGTATTTTCATTGTTCTTGATAAAGGAAAACCAACCACATTCTTTAATTTTTAATGTTTTACTGCTTTTTTTTTTTTTTAAATAGAGTCTCACTCTGTCGCCCTAGGGTTAAGTGCCACTGAGTGCATTAGAGGTCACAGCAACCTCAAACTCTTGGGCTCAAGTGATCCTCTTGCCTCAGCTGCCTAAGAAGCTGGGACTACATGCTCTTGCCACCAACATGCCCAGCTAGTTTTTCTAATTTTTTTTAGTAGAGTTGGGGTCTCACTCTTGCTCAGGCTGGTCTCAAACTCCCAAGCTCAAGAAATCCACCTGTCTTGGCCATCACGAGTGCTAAGCTCACAGGTGTGAGACACCACACCTGACTTTAATAATATACTTCTAAGGAAATCTTCCAAAAAGGAACATTTTCAAACAAGTCTATCCTTAAGGCGAAGAAATGAAGAGAACTTTTCCATTTTCTCAAGAAACCTGCAGTTAATCTATAATAATATTAATATTAAAAATATTAATTAACAACAAACACCCTCAAAGACAATGAGGAAAATGGATGCCTTTGCATTTAAAAAGTCTTTAAATACACACAAAATTGTTATTTTATTATCTAATTACATTTAAACTTGCTGAAATAAATATATGTTTATCTCTGCCTACAAAAGAATGGAGTTGCTAAATGGAAAAGAAATAAAGAAATAAAAATGCCAGAAGCTCACAAAAATAAGAAAAGGGAAGATGCAGCTGTCCACAATCATTTCTGGAAGATGAAAAGCATAAGGTGAGCTCTAACTGACTTATCAAAGAAAGAGAATTTGAAGGCTAAGGGCTACACAGGCCGATGATAACAAGAAGAAAGCCAATTTGAGCTGCTGACAGACTCATAATTGAAGACATCAAATACCCCAGAAATCAGAGGTGAAACACAGACCTAAAAACAGAAAGATTGGTTGAAAATCTATTTGAGAATGTAGACCCCTCAGTTTCCCTTCCACAATATGGCAAGAGAAAAATGTTATTTTTTCTGGACCGATTGAACTAGGGAGGTTACTGATTCAGGGACATCAAGCCAAAAGTCAAAAGAAAGGAAAAACATCTTACTGAAAATGGAACTATAAGAACAGTTAAATACCTAAAGATGGGATCTGCCTCAGTCACACTTGCCAACACTGAAACCCAAGTCCAGCTAACTCCAAATCCATCTTTCCACATGAGCCACCCTCTGGTGTTTCACTGCACACCAGCACCCTTTCCTACATCAGTTCTGCTGATTTTTCACACCTGCTTACCCTAGAATTGAGATTAGCTGGAATATAACCTCTCTCCATAATGTGGTAAGTATTACTGTCATTAATACTAGGAATATCTGGAGAATCCAATGTAAGCTTTTCAGAATAATTTTCATACCATTATTCCACTTGAATTTGTCTACAGCAGGCATCCTCAAAATATGGCCCACGGGCCACATGTGGCCCGCCTAGGACATTTATACAGCCCACGGGGTGTTTTTGCCCCTGCTGCCTGTCCTGCTTAGCAGCTGATTTATCCTGGGGCCCACAGTTCCACCCTCCAATGGTCTAAGGGACAGTGAACTGGCTCCCTGTTTAAAAAGTTTGAGGACCCCTGGTTTACAGCATGGTCCTAACATAGTGGGCAAAGGTCACCATCTCCTACTAGCTAAATACCACCAACAGCCTACCTGCCCTCCCCACTTCTGCTGCCCACACCCTCTACACATTAGAGCCAAATCTAAAGGAAATACCTCCTTTGTCATCCCTTCTCAAAACCTCATGACGACTTCCCTCTGGCCTGAAGAAAAAAGCCCACAATCTTAGCATAGCGTAAAAGGCCTTTCTTCATTCCTCTACCTGCTTCTCCAAGCTTCATTTCCCAAACTTCTTCACATATGAAATACTGAAATACAGAATTAAACGTTCCATACTCTTCCTTGTCCCCAGGCCCCAGCACCCATGTGGCTTTTCCTCTCTCTACCTGGCACTCCTTCTCTGCCCACACCTTATGCTAACTTAGGGAAATCTATGTAATAACAAATTACTGGGTAACAGGTTCTCTATTATCTGCAGCCCCAAGGGCAAGAGTATAAATTGAAGTGCCCCTTCCTCGTCTGTCTCCATCCTACACCATGAGAGGCCTCCTCACAGGCAGGTGGCAACCCAGCCCACTCACCCAACTCCTGCAAGTGCCCATCCCACAATAGCTCGATCTAGAATCAGGAGGATGAGCCCGGGAAAAGCCCTGTGAAGGCCCTGGAAGCAATCTTGGCCCTTGTAAGCATGTAATTCCAAAATCCTGTTACCTGAAACATGGTATAAAAGGAGATGGGACATGATATCCAGGTGGGTGCAACTGTTTGGCCAACAGACCTCAAGGCAGGAAGAGGGACACAGCCAGAGGTGTGGGGACCACACAGGGACCTCCACAGCAGGCACCAAGGCAGGGTCCCCTCCTGCGTGGTCTGAAAGTGTATTGGGGTCTCTATTATATGATAATATATACATATGTAACATCTAAACAAAACAATAACAAGAAAGATATCTATCACTTCATGAGATAAAATTTAAAGTTTTCTGGAAGAGAGAGAGCATCCGTCTACTTTTTGAAGGATTCTTGGATAAAGGCAATTTTTTCTTTTTTTTTTTTCTAACCTAAATGAAAACTGCTCAATGGTATATAAAAATATAATTTTCAAAAAAGGGAAAAATAAAATCCTTGGAAACCCATTTGTTTTGTCTAAGTATATATGGTTGCAAACTTATATGTAATATAAACCATAGATTATCTAATTTAATGAAACTGAGAAACGCACCTTTGCTTTTGCAAGATTTGAGCAACTGCGTTCTATTTGATAAGCACCAAAAGAAACTGTATCCAAGTTTCAGAAATGAATTATATACACACCATGACACATCAGTTCTACTTCTAGGCGTGTAATCTTTTTTTCTTTTTTAGTTTTTTTATTAAATCATAGCTGTGTACATTGATGCAATCACGGGATACGGTGTGTTTTCATATACATTTTGAAATACTCTCATCAAACTGGTTAACATAGCCTTCATGTCATTTTCTTAGTTATTGAGTTAAGACATTCATACCCTGAGAAAGATTCACTTGTACCCTTGTAGGATAAACCATAGAAGTGACCCCTCCAATCATCCTCCCTCCACCCATCCACTCCCTTTCTCCCCTCTCCCTCCCTCCTCCCCATATCTTGTTTTTTCTTAAGAACAACTCATATCATGGTTAAATGATAAAACTAGAAGTCCTCACTCCTATTGTTTACCCTGTGATAAAAGGAAGTAATTATTCATTGGCTCACTAGG